>JBCAUA010761434.1:0-14955 GCA_038406235.1 Peronia verruculata | reverse complement strand
TCCATCCATCCATCTATCTATCTATCTATCTATCTATCTATCTATCTATCTATCTATCTATCTATCTATCTATCGTTCTATTTCTCTGTCTATCTGTCAGTCGGCCTCTGTCTGTCTGTCTGTCTGTCTCTCTACCTTTCTCTATTGCCTTTCTATATGGCTGTCTCCTTTGTATCTGTCTTTTACCTTTTTCTTGTTTTCTACCCCAGAATGTCGGTTTTCTGGGAAAATGATTTCTATGGAAACTGAATTATTCAACAATAACCTGGCATACATTAAAATTATATTGTATTCAAATAAATTAACAATGAATGCAAAGGCGAACTTTGGTGAGGGTTCCGTTCTCGCATTTCATTTATATTTTCTTATCTTTAGCGAAAGGTGGAAGAAAATTTATAAGTGACTCTAACATTCACAAAGCTTAGAAAAGAATCCATCATTCTTTGTCAGAAACCGCGCCGGCTCACACCAAAGTCTTTCCAGCAGCCTCACCTTCAGCAGTACTCAAGTACACCCACTTGTCACTTCTTCTCTTCTTCTTAGTTTGCGTTCAAGAGCAAGAACTAGGAGATTCCTATCTCTAATGGAACGTTAGGTTTCCTGTCTTCTAAAGACATTGTCTTTTTGGAGGAGGAAAGATGAGCGTGTGACGTGCAATGTAAAGGTTATCCAGCTCGCAATGCTTTCTTTGCTGTGCGTCCGAAACAAATGGCACCAGCCCTCTTACCTTACCGTGGCTTATGTTATGTCTTTCGACAGTTTACATGTTGTTTTCTGTTTCATTGTTTAAAAAAAAATAATAATATTTCATAAAACTATGTTTTAGAACCTACATCTCGAGTAAGAAGTATCCGCAGGAATCCTAGGAAAGAAGATGCAAATGCAAAGAGGAGTATGTACAGTGATGGAGGAGGAGGGCGGGGGGTGGTGGTGGTAGAGATGAAATAAATTATATCAGAATTGGAGAGAAAATTAGCTAAACTATTTGAAAATCATGTCCACTAGTATCGTAGTTCGAAGGTTTATAATTCTGATGCTGATGTATTGTGATTTACACTAGCTGAGAAGACTAACAACATTGATAGTTGTTTTAAGTTTAGATCTATTCATTTTTACAGACAAAAACTAAGACTAGGACATTTTTTTTTTTTTTTTGAGGACCTCTGTGTTCCCGTTTGAGCGTGTTTTTCTTGAAAATGAGTTTTTAAGGCTGTTTTTTCGTGGTAACTGCATTGAGTGGTCTACATTGTAGCAATTCATGTATATACTGGTATCTTTATATAATTGCTCTGCCATTGAAGCAATGAAAATTCGGCATCCGGCCAGTGTGACAATGGTCTCTGATTAGACTCCTGCTCCACAGCCAGAAACCTTTCTGTTGATGTCGATCGATGCATTTGAGTTTGTCGGGCCATGGGCAACTCATTCTCAAAGGAAATAGGGTGATAATCAACATGACTAAAGTCCGAAATTACTCTGATGTCCCACATATTATTTTGGAGTGGTCCTCCTCCCACCTCTCACCCCTCTCCCAACCCCAACCCCTAAAATATAGGACAGACTGCATTGTTGTATTACTCATTTATTGTTGTGGATAACGTTTGTGACTTGTTGAAAAAACAGACTGGAGTAAGAAAAGAATTCGATTACTCTAGAACCTTTTTTTCATAACATATATTTGCATAAATAATTACATTCATGTTAAACTTCGGGATACTTTTGAAGATTACCAGAAATGTACTCAGTTAATCTATACATTGAAAATAAAATGATATTGTTGCAAGCATTCATCATTATTGCAATTCCCGTGTGCTCGTAAAGTTGTCAATTCACAGTGGTGTACAGACTATTAGCTTATGTTTACGACTTTGTATGGGGACGCATGTTATATTCCATTCAATGTACCATACGTATAATGTCTGAGATCAGTTTTTCCTATCGATATCATGGTATCACTAACGCCAGTTGTGAAAGGACACCAATAGATTCACTTTGGCGTCATCTGTGAGCTACCCCTCAGTAACGTCCGGAATTTAAACATGACGGTCATTGATCTGAGCGTTTGCGGTGTAGACCTCATCATCGATTCGGCACCACCAGGAGTCTTGGGTTTTGACACCCTTTGGATAAGCTCCTGTCAGACTAGTGGCCGTAAGTTTGCTGAGTGCGGCTTAGAGATTTATCCTTTCATCATAAGACAAAATAAGGGTCATGGCTGGCAAAGGTTGGAGACATACAGGGAATAGTAAACAGTGTTAGCGGTTTTGGGGCAAAGGGAGAGAAATCAGCGGTCGCTACTGATGGTTGGAAACTGGAAAAGATAGAGAAGAATTCGGAGAGAAGAAAGAAAAAACAGAGTGACAAAGAAAAAAGACATAGAGGACGAGTGAAAATAATGGGAATGTTTTTGGTAGTATGTGAGTGTTTCGTGGTGCAAACATTAATTACGCGTAATAGCGGTTGGTTCATTGGAGACGAAAGATCATTTAACTAACGATGCTGACAATAAATAATAAATCTTTTCCCACCAAATCTAACCACTGCCTGCCCTGTTTCAAGCATTATGGCCATACTATTTTTTTCTTTATGGTTGACATCCAGCCTCTCATGTCTAGTCTTTACATTAAATTGGCTCAATAGTCATAAACTTGACTGATAACCAGATATTTCTTCCTTATGATACCTTCTTCTTGACGTTCATGACAAAAGTAGACTTTTCAGTTCATGTTGAGAGTGAAAAATAGAAAATGAAAAATGAAGTGGGAGGTAGAGCTGATTGCCATAGTTTTTACCTGCCGATAACAACTTGACTGCATTCTTTAAAAAATAGTGGTTTAAAACGATCCAAAACAATTTTCAGCATCTACAGACATATTGTCTGTTTTCAGAAAATATTGTCCTCCTTTCCTCTGTTCTTTTTCATTCCTCTTAAACTAAACATGTACGGGCATCTTTTCTACTTTGCTCGAGCAAAACTGCTACGTACAATACAATCATGCCATAATAAAACCATTATTATTATTAGTATAAATAATTTCATGTAAAAGATGTAATCTCTCTTCTTGATCCGTTTGTATAACTAAGTATAACGTCCGCACACACAAACTGATCTGCCTCGCTGGATTTTATGAGTAAGTTACTCAAACTATAGTCCAGGTGTTATCTTATTTGAAGCCTCATATGTAGACATCACGTAATGTCCACCCACAAGTCGAGTAAGGTTCGTCATAAAAGGTCGGGCGCTGGCCTGGAGCTGGTTTTAATTTGCTACCGAACTTACAGTATACATCACCGTAAGTCAATGTAATTTTATCTGATCAGCCCCTGCTTGGGCTTTGACTTTATGATTCGTACGGAGGGTCATAAATAACTTGTCGTGGGCATCACATAAAGTCTAGACGCAAGCAAGGATTGTAGATTGCATTCCAGTGTCACACCACCACAGGGTAACACTATGCAATAGACCTATTGCCTATATTTTGTGGTTCTCTTGATCTTACTACGAACACATCGACCACCCAAGTTACGCTGCCCCTCACGACCGTTGTCTTATCTTTCCTCTATCTGCAATTTTCCAGACCCATTACTTAGGCTGTTTGTAA
Source organism: Peronia verruculata (assembly GCA_038406235.1). Lineage (NCBI taxonomy): Eukaryota > Metazoa > Mollusca > Gastropoda > Systellommatophora > Onchidiidae > Peronia > Peronia verruculata. The sequence continues at coordinate 11,353 of JBCAUA010761434.1, read as the reverse complement.
CTGTTACATGCTGTTATAGAAAGTGTTTGTTTGAAGTTTACTTTGAGATTTCAGGCTTGGCTAGCTTGCTTTAGTCTCAGAATAGAAAGTTTTATTAGTTGTCCCGTATGTCTCCCTCTACGGTCTTTCGAATCTCTAACAGGAATGTTGATTAATCTTTGTTCTCAATGTAATGACAGTAAGTAACTACAATTTGGCTACAGTGACGCGCATGTATGTATCTGAAAAAGGATCGGTTTTGGGGAAGAGAAAGGGCACGAGTTTGGAAAGGGGGGGGGGGGGGATATAGTGGGGAAGGTACAGGAGGAGGAAGAGGAATAAATTCTTGCTATAATGGTGTCCCTAATCCCATGCCTGGAATTATGACTACATTTACATTATACCAGTACTTAATTCATCGTGTAATCTAATCGGACTCACAATAATCATTATTACTGATATTGCTATTATTACTTATGGCGATGAGATCATACATCAACATGCAGCAAGTGGTCAAATCTTCATGACATGACTCATCCACTCATTCTGTAATGACTCGACCCATGTTCCTACTGATGTACTCTAGGTAAGCCTGGTGGGAGGCGGAACATTCAGCACTGTGTAATTTGGACCTTGATTTATGTTGTTTATACTTTTTAAGGATCTAGATCTATACGTTTTCGTGTTGTCGTGAACTGACTGTTATCTTATCATGCAGATAGATTAATACACCTTTCCAGCCGAGTGTATTCTCATACCATTGCTCAACACGAGTACATGACATGCTACACAGATTCCTAAACTCATCTTTTGGGTGATACAAAATGTATAGATTTGAAATGAAATATTAGTACGTAGTGTTTCCCGTCAAAATTTCATCGCTTTGATGGTGATTTGTCAAAAAGGCCCAGATTGACCCTTGAAAGCTTAAAGAGTTTTAAATAGCCTACCCACGCCACCGGATAAAGTCACTATGGGATTTGAGATGAAGTTGCTTTGACTGAATTAGATAAATGCATGTAAGACAAAATGTCTTGTGCTTTTGAAAAATCATGAGGTACTTCTAAAATACGGAGATAGATAAATTTCTGTGAATATCAATATGGTCATGAATATTGACAGGTAATTCGGTACTTCAAAAATTTAGCTTTCAAGAGAGAGTCAGATTAAAAGTTCAAAAAGAGTGAGTGTAGTGGTAATCAGTTTGAAACATTCATGTATTTTAAGCGGCAAGAATGGTTGTATACATGAAGCCGGTGATTCTTTTCAGGAGGTAGATTTAGGCAGAAGACATGCACCTTACCTTGGCAACTAAAGGTTTGGACCACCCATCCACAAAGGACGAGTTGCAACACTGTTTACCGAGACTTGCAACTACGCAAGTTACAATATACAAAAATTGGCATGCGCTTCACCTCTTTTTGTGTATCTTTTTCCTGCAGGGTGGGTACCTTTTTTTTTTTTTTTAGGGGGAGGGGGTCTCATGTTTTTTCGTTTAACGGAAAGAGAGATGGGTTGAGGGGATAAGACTAATAAGAGAGAGTTAGCATGAACAACAGCAAAGGCATGTCTTCTTCACCTGCCTTTAACAGTGGCTATGATAGACCCACTGATCGCTCTTTGAGAGTTCTCTCTGCGTCAATAGACTTTGTAAACTGATTTTTTTTTTTTTTTGTTCTCCATCTTCTTCTCTATTCCAGCAAATGAATTGCCATCATTCCTGTGAGACTTCGGAAGAGAGCTTAGATTTGGACCTACCTGATTATTTCCATTTTTGTCCCCATTCTTATTCTTTCTCCCTATCATTAATCTGTCTCCAAAATCTATCCCACGCTCTGTTCATTCCCCTCCCTTCTCACCCTGTTTTTTGTTAAACTATAATATGCAGTTTAGAACACTACACAAACTCGGCTTCCAGGATATTTCATAGCAATACAGAATGTACACAGAAACAATGGCGTGTGAAACAAGGCAATCTAATAAGGGTTTTGTAAGATGCATTGAGATATGAGAATTCTTCTGCCGTCCTAACTCAACATTTGAGATATAAGGTTAATTTACTTATAATTCTTGTAGGCTGCGCGTCCTGCATGACATTAAAAATTGAATTGGGTTTTTGTTTAGGTCGGTCGCATGCCCAAAAGATCTTCATCACTCAGGGTATTGTGTGGATATGTCTGAGCATATACGCAAATCAACGTGGGAGCGACATCTCACAAAATACCTCTTTTAAAGCACTGTCTTGGGCAAGTACAATTAATTCTGTTTTGGGGATTTATTTTATTTAAACTAAGCGCAGAAGAGTGGACCCCCACACAAAACACTTTGCCGTTGTGGGACTAGGTTTCTGAAAAAAAAAAACTGAAGGTGAGTAGCAATCAACCGTGATTCTTTTTGCTCTCTTGACTATGTCAACACAAATCAGCAGAGATGGAGAAAAAGAAAGACAGTCTAGGCTACTTCTTCGTCAACTCGTCGGATAGGCTTTAGCTTGGAGGCATGTTGTTCATTCAACTTGAAATGCCAGTACACAAAAGCTGTATTTGTCCTTGGCTGGAGAAAAAAAAAATACAAAAATACAGGAAGGATGTGTCTGTTTTGCTTAGTTTAGATCTATCTCTTATGTTTCTTGGAATGGACCGAACCTGAGGCATCCAAAGGTCAACTGCAAACCACGAGTCAAGTGTTAAAGACCTTTTGAATGTGGTTACGTTCTACATACGTCTTTCAATCTCCAGGTGGAGGTTATCTCGACTTTGAATTTGGTGAGCACATTTTTGTTGTCTGATGGCTTGTTTTAATAACTTTATCGGAAAACATCTTGCAAGGACAACCGCTGACCATAAAGCCATGCTTTTAATATTTTTTCATGTCATTTTCAAGGATCTGAAGATACTGAATTTTAAATTCACCCCATGGACAGTGAAAGCGAAAATATGCTTAGTTGGTTGGTTCCACCATCGAATGATAAACGAAACCACGGCCTTGAAATTTTTAGTTTTAAAATGTATCATTACTACCATCACAAGCTGACTGCAGACTTTGCAGGTCTCTCGGTAACTATCAAATTTCCCAACCGAGATCAAAATTAGAGATGAAAATCCTGAGAAAAGGTACATTATAGCTTTTTATTAGACTAATTCTTTATCTACCTTTTTCTCTCTCATTTTTTTTTTTTTTTTACCAGAAGGAAAATACAGAAGAAAATCGATGTTTTCCTAGAGCCTTAAGTGGATGAAAGTCGTCCTGTCTCACTTCTTCTAACGTGGCTGTTGGATATATGAAAAAGGAAAACGGAGAGAGTTTCAGAACAATAATTCGGAAAGTGAACCATGAATACAATGACTGCAATCTCGGACAGCGTCCGGCATGGGCACAAGATTATAAAAGGTGAGTGAGTTCAGTGAGTCATTTATTTTTGGCCCTGAGAAGTGAGCGTGAGAGGACTTCGCCAGACTTATTCAGTCTTCTTTTCCCAACTCCTCCAGCGCCCAACAATGTCACTTCTACTGCTGTAATTTTAATTTTTTTAAATTGATATTATTCAGCTGTCATGTCTAGGGCGCATTGAACTGTACATAACCAGATACTGCTGAACATTGTTGTTCAGAAAATATATACATTGATATGCGTTGCCTTGTGCATGATTACTTTCTATTGCATTGACTTTAACGTATTTTTTTTTTACTGTGTAGGGGGCAATAATAAATATGACAGACAGAAACCACATCTGCCTGAGTGTCTATTGGCAGACCAATTTAACACCTTTGCATGTTATCATTTCTCACCCTATATCTTGTTCATTGTTTTGTCTCCGTCCATGAGGCCCCACTCCCCTCTCCCCTCCCCCCCCCCCCCAAAAAAAACAAAAACATTCCGCATATCTTTTGCGTGTCCAGTTTACCCTGACAAAGGGTAATGGAGGCTGAATGAAAATAAGGTTTTATCTTTCTGCCTTTCTCATTTCTTTGTTATCTGTCTGTCTCTGTCGCTGTCTCTCGTGTGTGTGTGTGGGGGGGGGGGTTGTTTGTTTTGTTTTGTTATGTTTTGTTTTCTCTTTTTCTTTACTCAAGAATCTCCATTAGCAAAGAGGAGTTTATTCTCTGCAAGGTCAAAATGGTAACTCATACTATGATATGATCAGTGAATAATGAACGCAAACAATTATGTTGACCAATTCGGCCTAGACTGGTCATCGCATTTTCACATAGATTATTTCACTTTGCCATGAAAACGTCAGGAGAAAAAAAAAATGAATGGGTGGTTCAGTTAAATTCGTTATGTCTGAAAAAAATCAAATTTTTACATGAACAGAGAGGTGATAGTTCATAGATAATTGTAGTTATGCGTCTTATAAAAAAGAAAGATCTAAGGATCGGCTATCCTGATACTCATAGCGCCATACCTGATTCATTCGACATCATTTCCTCTTTTTTTTTTTTTTTTATTCCACCTATTTTATTGGCATCTTATGGTTTCTCCGAAATACCATCTACATATGCCTGGCTTTCATCTAAGTAACGATCCTGCCTCCCTGTCGACCCACATGAGATCTTTTTATGGTCAATTCACACTCGCTTTTGCCTATTCCGGGAGATGGTACAGAACGATTTCCTGCGGAAACGGCATTCGTCGTGGCCGAAGTTCTGGTAGTTGCGTCAGGTAATCAAGGCGTAGATCCGGTACGTCCCAGCTAGTAAGTGGCATTAAAAACATGCATTCACCCATTCATTCATATGTAACCCAAAGATCTCTCTCTCCATCCCTCTCTTTCTTTCTCTTTCTCTCTCTTTCTCTCTCTAACTCTCTCTCTCTCGCTCTCTCTCTCTCTCTCGTTCTCTCTCTCCCTCTCTCCCAGACACATTCTCTTAACATTGTCATTCTTTTACTCGTTCTCTCTCTTTTTCCCTCTTATGTTTCTCTTTTTCTCTTCTTTCACTTCTCCTTTCCGTCTCCCTGATGGCAAACTTTTCTCTTGATGAATTTTCTGATGACTTTAACTTGGCTTAAAATAAGCGAGATTGGGAGGGAAGAGCGAAGCTGAGAATTACAATTTACATCGTTCAATCGTTAGAACTGCTTTGGCAATTTCTAATTCAACATATTTTCGAGTACTCCATAAAGCTATATGCTTTGAATCTTGGACCATCCTGTCCCTGACTGGTAGGTGCCAGGGCATGTTGGCAACAGTAAGCTGCTCGTCCAGAGTGGGTTTTTTTTTTTACCATGTTATCAAACACTGTAAACAAGATATTATGTGCGGAATCGTCCATAAAAACGCCAATTGTTATTGTGATGTTATTTTCATTACCATAGCTTATATTCATGCCGACACATGACCATATGACAATGACATCCAGGTCTGTTTCTGATATCTGCCTTCAAGCTGTGATAAAAGGCTAAGCGTAGATCTGTATTAAAAACTAGAAAATCTCCGAAAATAAAGCAACAACTTGATACCTTGCCTCGTCATAACTCTTCTTTTCTGGCACGCTGCCTCATTTGTAAACAACGTCCATGTTTTAAAATGTGAAAATTATGAAATTCTGTAACCAGAGTGGGGAATTCCGGAGCTCTGGATTCCAACAAGGATTATCCTGACCGACGATCATTATGCTCGGCGAAGGAGTGGAAAAGGGTTAATTATCAACAATACGTCATGAAGATCATAAAAACTGAAACTATGTGTTACACTGTAAAGGGTCCAGAAAAAAAAAAAGCTGTGTTGAGATACAAATATTCCCTAAGCACATTGTTATTAGGGTATTTGTGATCTTCCAAGAGAGAAAGCTAAATATTAAGGAAATTTGATAAACTATTTTGTGGGAATAATACCCTCCCTTCCTCCCATCCCCCAATCATCCATCCTTTTCATAACCTTAATTTAAAAAAAAAAAAATGCCAGGTAAGTTTGTTCCATCGTTGATAGGCCTGACCTCTGACCTATGTCCGAGACGTGTAGAATCAGGTAGATCATAACCAGAGTACACGTGATGTTCATGTTGTAGCGCGGAAAATTACTCAGAATTTTTAATAGGAGAGATTTTAGTTCTTTTGGGCCTGAGAAGTATATAAAGGGGGAGCACTCGGAGTTGAAAATCATCTTTTTTTTAGATTTTTTAATTTCATACTTTATGTATCTAACACTTTACGATAATCTAATGAAATCTCAACATTCATTGCAACTACATAAAGGTTGCAGTAGATGTAGATATTAAATGGTTGGTCCTGGATGAAAATTGAGACAGTCTGTTTCTCCCTTAATTTCTCTCTAAAGCCACCAAACACGGATTTGCGGTCTAGTATATTATGTTCATAAGTTGTTTTAGTATGAGGTTCACTGCACTACCAATGAAGTCAACATTAAATCCACGTACCTCGTTAAGTTTTATTTTATAGGGTTTAATTAACTTATGGGACTGAAATCTGGGAAAGATGTAGGTAGGTTGTTTAAAAAGGAGTCCATATCACAGCGGTCATTTAATATAGACAAGATAATATCAGTTGCTATGGTAAATTTTAAGATTATAATTTTTTTGTGAAATAAAATGTGTTAAGGTGTATATTTTATTAGAAGGTAATGATGCAGTTATGTGTACAACTCAAAAGATCATACTGAGAGTACTCCACAACTACTAGGGACTCCAGAAGTGGCGGCAGAGCAGCATGCTATAAATCTTAAGTGCCAGCCTCCAAATTGGTGTGCATTCTGTCTTTATAGGATGTCATAGCCTACCTGTCTGACTTCCTGGTTGCCATAACAGTTGCCGTATGGTGAGTGCAGAATCATTTGTGGTGGCATTCTTGTCTATCACCTTTAATGAGTTGAAGTGGTCTGTACCAACGGATCAGTCCGATCAGACCTAATGATCACATATTCGACATATTATATTGTGCCTGAAAATAGAAAATTGGTTCATTTTGCAAGGATCTTCTAAAGTATGTTGAATATCCAGTATTTGTTCTAAAATTATGATTTTATTTTATCATATTTGTCTGTGTCTGGTCCTCTGTATATTTCTGGTTCTGGCATAGTCGAAGTTTTATTCGAAGCTATTTTGAAAAGCTAGAAGAGCTGGAGATTAAATCCTCTGGACTGGATTTCTCATTATCCAACTTGGTCCGTTTATTAATGGCACTATGTACCATGCATATTTCCACAAGCTTCAAAACACACTACAATCATATGATGATGAGCTATCATAGCCCCGCCCCATTTTGCGTACCACATTTGCATATTTATTATTCGCCTCTTTTCTCCAGATTTCTGCCATCATTGTCAAGTTCGCATTTCTCTCTTATTACAATGACACCTTTTCCACTTTCTCAATCACACACACCCTTTCCTTCTTTACTCTTAAGTCTATCTAGCGTTCTTTATTCCAACTTCACGTCACTCATTCCGACATCTTTAAATCTCTGTGGAATCTCTGATAGGTATATAATGTTGAACACGACAAGCATGCAGGTGGTACTTCTCCTTGCGAGCTTGGGCAATGATTTGCGGAGGGGAAAGAAACAGATAATAACAAAAAACAAAAAAAAAATCTTAACCACAAGAAGGAAGTCTTGGACTGGTGGGGAAGGTAGAGATGAGTGGTTAGGGAAATTAAGGTAGGAGATGGGAAGGCTGATTACAGGACCCGTGTATCTACACTGCTTAGTCTGCTCCTCTGATTAAGTCAAAAAACATCATGGGAACGATGTTTCAAGGTACAAACCCGGATTCCTACCCCTCCCTTTTTTCCTTCTTAAATATGACCTTCTCTCGAGGAAAAATTGTCTCCCCCCCCCCCCTCTCCCTCTTCCCCCTCGTCTTCCCAATCCTACCCAAGCAGCTCAAATACCTCTTTTTTAAAAAATTATTATCGTCATTACGTTCTTCTTTATACTTTTTCTTCTATAATTTTGGCATCTATCATCTGTCTTGTGGGGCTGATTTCTCAAGCCGTGCCACAAGATAGCCGTGATGCATCACCGATAAGGGCGGTAAGAAGTGTAGTGCGCATAGTCCGGAGGAATACAGAAGATATTCCATCTTAGTTCCCAGTACAGTGTCTGTGCAGCATTATGGTACTGGGTATTTTGAGCGGTATGTCATTTCCAAGGCCAAGCCAAATGATTAGTTATGGTGCATAACCAAGGAACAATCGAACATCAAAGATGAGGGTTTTGCCTTGAAATATATTGTACTACTCCATTGTGGTGGACAGAATAAGGGATATTTCTGAAGTGAATGATTTGTTGGTGTTTGTTCGTGTGTGTGTGTGTGTGTGTGTGTGTGTGTGTGTGTGTGTGTGTGTGTGTGTGTGTGTGTTGTGTGTTGTGTGTGTGTGTGTTGGGAAGAGAGAATTTTTCGGCTGAGAAAGAAGAAGAATAGAGGGAGAAGATACCACCAGATGAATGAAGGAAATGAAACAGCCAATGGAAGTGCAGGTTGGGAGAAAGAGGCGGAGATGATCAGTTTTGCTAAGAAAGATTGTGAGAAGAGTTGAAAAAGGAAAATGCTTTCGGTTCAAGAAGTGACTGTGTGAGAGAGGAGTCGGTGGCGAGAAAGATTTCAAGGACAAGACAACAGCAGCGTGGAAAAATAGAAAACATTGTTGTCTTGCTAGAGAAAACCAATTTACAGCCTCCAAGTAATTCAGTGGGAAACCATTTGGTTTGAGATAGAGAAAGAAAGAGAGGCAAAAAAGAACAGGGAGGATATAGAACAGATGGGTAAAACGTTTACTTGATGACCTACAACAGGTGTCAGTTTAAACAGAGGCAATCTTCCCTTGGTAACGCATTTGGAGATGATGTCGGGAAAGAGAAACTATGCGGAGATGCTGGAAAGGGAAGAAGAATATGGAGATTGACGAAGTTTTATGATCATGGATTGGAAAAGAAAATGGCTCTTTAAAAAAAAAAAATTGGATATTCAGAATGGTTAAGTGTATGTTTGTGCAATCGATGCTCAGGATGAGTGTATAAATGTGTGTTCTAAGGAGAGACAGATGTATTTGTTTGGGTGAAAAGCAACGAAAATAGATCGCTCTCTCAGGGTGATTGATCTTGTGGAAGGAAAGCTCGGCGTTGGAGATAAACATGTGTAAGGTTTGGGTATCCTAGTTCGGTAACGAAAGCCTTAGCTCGAGACTTATAGACGGAGTAGTTGGCTAACGGAAAAGTAAAAGACACACTGCTCTGATGCGGAGATGGTAACGCTGAAAACTCCAATTACTAAGGGGCTCTTTAAAATCGTGTTTAGGAAACGGGCATAATGGTGATAAACGTATTGATCAAGGGCTATAGAGGGCCATAGTCTTTGTGTTGAATAGTGAAGAGAACAGGCTGGCCTTTAGTGATTAGGACTATTATATATCTAGAACAGTAGGTATGAAGATAAAGGAATGAAGAAAGTTTAAGTACATTTCAAAAGTGTAACGACGAACTGGGGCGATGGCGCTTATAAGCTTCAATTGAAAACATCTAGAATACAGTGTTTGTTTTTTAGTTTACATTTAGTAAAGATTCTGAGAGTGATGAGCAAGATAGTTGCTAAAACCATTCGTTGAAATCAGACAGTTTAAATTGGTTGGTCGGAAACCGCGCTGATATGGTGAAACTTGTGAAATTGGACGACCAGAGTGGGTGGCAGTGGGTGCAAGTCATAGCCCCCCCCCCCCTCCCCCCCTAAAAGGATGGAAAGATGTTTCGTTTAAAATGTCAAGGAGGAGACCAGGAAGTGTAGAGAGCAGACGTCATTGATTGGATAAATGGGGCAGAGCTGGGCCAATGGCTGAAGGGTTTTGCACTTTTTGTGGGACTTGAGAAACGAGCTGGGCTGGAAAATCAAATTTTAAACAGCCATGTGCACAAGGGTGGGTTGAAACGAAAAAGGGGTTATAAATTTTTACCCTATGCCTTCAGTATGATTTATTAGAACTTTGGTAAGCCGAACTTTAAATAACGTTACTGACCCCAACCTGCTCTTCAGTTATTTTTGTTTCTAGATTGTTCTCTAATAAATATATCCATTGTATATGTCTCTTAGAATCTGTGCTATTCAAAATCTTTGTTGCTTTTACATTTTTTGAAATTATAGAACTTTATCATCTTCTTTCGCGTATTTCCGTTTCTTTAACAAGCAGATTGTGGTATTCTTTGAATATATATTTATCATTGTGACAGTAAATTTATTCAATAACAACATCACAATTGCAGCGATGTAGAGGTGCTGACATTTTGTGATAGTACGTGGCGTTGTTTAATCATTTGAACCGCTTTTAATGTTCTGATGTTGTTTTGTGATTTTTGGGATAGGCGTCTCGCGGCCAGTCGAAATGAGACGTAAATCGCTGTACTAGAACCGAGAAATTGGGCTTTGAATGTGATGAGTGGGGTCAGATATCGTTTTTGTTTTTTTTTAATTATTACTGCAGAAATCGAAAGCGCATTCATCTCTAAACAAGACAATTTCTGTCTTACCCTCGATTTATAAATATTACTTCATTAGAATTGGGCTTTGTGAAGTAGGCATGTAGATTTGTGCGTTCGACCGTTCATTTGAACTCGATGTTCTCAGAATTTGGGTCATTGCTAGTGGGCCCCCCATTGTCACTTTGATCTGCAATATCTCTGGCTAGAATAAAGCTAGCTCAGAACGTTTTTCACCACCTGAAAGGATATGAAATACGCTTTCACATGATACCCATATGGTGCAGAAATAGACATCCGTCTCAGTTTGACTGGCTGTGAGACATATGTTCTGTAAGTACTGTGTTCGACATTGTAATATAAAGAAACTGCATATCTCCCAAATGTTCGCTGCCATCACAGCATGAGTTCTGGAATATGCGGAACATATCCAGAATTTATGTTATATCCCTACCTGCGCCATGTCCTCCTTTGCCCTTTAATGAAGATGTGGGAATCGGCTATTATGGAATAATTGTCTCCCATAATGATATGTATCCATGATCAGGACAGGTCAGTTTAGCCTAAATGCCAGTGTCATACACGAGTGGCCTATCTTTTCTTTGAGACTGTGATAGATGGCGTAATCCTTTGTCCGTTGTTTACTTCATCAACTTCAATACTTTAAAGAGATTTCCCAATTTGACAAAAATTAAAAGATCAGATAAATTTGAAACTCATCTAAATGAGACAAAGGAATATGAGATGCGACATGGTGAAATCAGGCTGTCGTCAAGATCAAACTTTGAGCATGGAGTTGTTGGTACCAATGTTAAGCTTATTCCCTTTAAGTGTGTGAAAAAAATATTGTTCTACCAAGTAGAAGTCGAGATAGTGGCAATGAGGTATTTCGAGATCGGTCACATGACCGAGGCAACATCGCTCACATGTGGCTTTGTTTATATGATGTGAC
>JBCAUA010761323.1:0-14955 GCA_038406235.1 Peronia verruculata | reverse complement strand
AAGAAAGAAAGAAAGAAAGAAAGAAAGAAAGAAAGAAAGAAAGAAAGAAAGAAAGAAAGAAAGAAAGAAAGAACTCTTCCCACTCAAATGGGAAGAAACGAGACAAGGGTTTTAAGCATGATATCGATCGCTTCCTGTCTGAAAGCTTTGGAACAAATCCAAGCAGGACAAATTCAGTGGAGTTGGGGGAAAGTTTATACATAATATGCGCAATCCTATGACATGTCAAATCCCATCATAAATTACTCTACGAAGTAAAAGATCAGCAGCTCTAACAAGGGATGCTCCCTAGGCACATAGAAATCTCCAATCTCTGGTTTCGCTTGGCTTGTTTACCACTAAGCGTTTTTCTCTCTCAACCAGATCTCTTCCTTTCAGTTTCATTAAAAAAAAAAAAAAAAATTTGTTCTGTTCGAGGTGGGGATTTAATGGCGTACCGCACGATAAAGCTATATTACACCTGGTTTGCTTTAAAAAAATGCTTACAAGTTTAAAGAGATATAAAAGGATGTGCGTACGTTGAAAAGGGAAATTAACAAAGAATGACATGCGTTAACATGCTGTTGGGCCGCATATTCATTTTGGTTCTTTTTTTTTTTTTTTTAAAGAAAGTTATAAAAATATGTTCATGTCGGTGGTTTCAGATTTGTAGTATAAAGGCCCCGTCTCGCGCCGGAAGTGCAGGATGGTCTGTGGTCCGCACATGTTGCCTAAATGAAATAGTGTTGTAACTATGGGTTATTTTTGCTTTTCGTTTCTATGAATTGTAATACCAGACGTATATTTCCTTCATCAAAACCCTGCGCAGAATCCCAAGTGAATGCAGCTTTTCAAGGACCAGTTCCCAGAATATAACAAATATGGAAGCTTTTCATGGAAATGAAATAAAGGACGATTCTCTTCATTTTGCCCATCGAGTTATCTGAAGGATGGCAGAAAATGGCAGTGACATTATCGCTAGAAATCTCACTATGAATATGACAATGACAATTATTTACATTGTCACTCTCATGTTCATTATGGATACGGGTAACATTACGAATCATTTTGTCACCTGTAAGTTCAATACAGAACATGATAAGATAATGTTCTATATCTATAGTGGATATTTCTTTTTATTCAGTTCTCCATCTTGCTAGTTGTTTACAAAATTGCCCTCTTCCGATCTACTAACACGATGCTACTGCCATCACGGCCTGCCGAGTAGCTCGATCCATATTAAATTGGACGAGGAGGTCACTCTACCAGGTGATTAAAACCAGGTGCCCTTGATATTATAACTAAATGTTCCAGGTAGAATAAATCCTATACCACATCCTGACTTTTACACTAATTCTATACATAAGTCTCCTGAAGACACTTGCGTTGATGAGTATAAACTTTCCCTTCTGAGGTCTAGAATTTAGATTTAGAATCGGAAAGTTTATCCACTGTTCCACGGCAGCAAAGTCAAGTACAAGGGACTGTAGTACCAATATTTCCAGGAGTATCGGATTTATCTACGTTATAATCCACATGCAGTGATTTTGGCATCGCAGTTACTCAAGTCTTCTGATAGGCATTCGAAAGCACTTCCTTCCAGTCTATGTCCAAATTTATGTCAAGCATCGTGGGTATTGAGCTATTCGACTCATTGTACACTGCACCAGTTAGAAAGAGGGACGGTGGAAAACCGACTCAGAAGAAAGAAGTCCACCCCCCCCCCCCCCCTCCCCCGTTTCCTTTGGCTACCGTTAACCCCTTCTTTCCCCCTTCCTCCATTGCCGTTATTCTAAACAACAAGGCAGACTAGTAAAATCGGGGACAAAGACGGACCATACCACCAGCATTTCCAGGATAAGTCTAATAATGATCTCATCGGATTTGCTTACATATTCATCATCCCTGTGCAGGGCTCTTGGCATTAGAGGTAAGCCCGGCCGACGTCGCCTAATCTGCTTGGAATGTTAAGAGGCCGAGATTCCCGCTAGTTGAGAGCTCAAGTTAGGTTAGGCTAGGCCCGGCCCCGTCCGGCTGTCAACATAGAGAGAAAGGCAAGGACAGAGGGGCAATGGCACACGGATATAGGTCTGACTGACGGCAGTCAGGTTCGAGGCTCACAATACTAAAAGTATGCCAGTTCGAGATCCAATAAGGTTTATGTCGAGAGAGAAAAAGCAGGAGGACGGTTTTAGGTCAGCTGGAGCTAGAATACAGGTGGTCAAAATTAGCGGTAGATTTTCCTACAGCACGTGATCACAATATTGGCCAAAATTTGAACATTCAACTATCAGAACAGATTTATTGTTTTCATTTATTTAATTATTTACTGATTTCTTTTATTATTTATTTTATTTACTTATTTCTTGTTTATTTATTTATTTATTTAATGTATTTCTTTCATTTACTTATTTATTTATTTTATATAATACTTATTTATTTATTATATTCGTACTGTGTGTGTGTGTATGTGTGTGTGTTAATTCGTTTATGTATTGCCTTTATTTGTGTATGCTGTCGGTGTTGTTGTTGTTGTTGTTGTTGTTGTTGTTGTCGTTGTGGTAGTGCTGTCACATTTCATTAATTTACTTGTTCCCGTGTAGCTTTAGGCAATGTCTAAACATCTTTTCAAACTTGATTACTATTTTGATTTTACAATTCAAACTCACAGACACACATAGAGCCACATAGAGGCTGGAAAAATGAAAGCCCCACTCACGGCAGCTGGCTAATTTATAGTATGGATTTCACTAAGCTTTCCTGCCCCAGATATCAGTACTTGAGACTGAAGACTTCTGACAGTCCGTGTTATGCGTGCTTATGTCTATTACAGTGCAGACAGCCCGAGATCACGTCTCATACATTTGCCTAGCCTGGACTAATGGTTAGATAGATTTGCCTGGGGTTTGTGGCGTGGCTCTGCTGAAATGAAGACGGCCTCAAACAAAGCAAGACGTTAACGTCGTATTACAAACAGGGCAATTATCCCCGTGGTATGTGGGACATGGGGAGAGAATCGCACTGCCTGACACAGCTCTATGACAAATGTAATGTAAAGGTAAAGAAAGCGCGTTGTCCTTTCATTATTTGGGGCAGGCTATATCTAATATACCTTGACAAAATGCAGGTATTTTTATTTTATTATATTTTCTTAAAATCATAGCTTCACTATTTTTCCAAAACTCTATACAGGTAACTTTCGTAATATTTCAAATCAACGTATTGTACCACTTTATTTCCCCAAAACATCATTTTATTATTCATAATCGCAAAACGAGATCATGACCTTTCAGACAAACGCGTTTTTCATCATAATTTGATTAAGTATTTTAAAACTATAAAAACGTAATCTGTCACAAAATGAAAAGACAGCCTGTTGTTTCACCATTTCATCTTCGTAATTTACAGACTGCCTTTCATGCATATTTCGTGATAATATGGTGCTGGTGATAATATAGAAACTGCAAAACTTAATATCAAGTCTGTGGTAAGAGTTTTCATGAAGAAGGCGTTTTGTCAAATTACCTTGGATATGCCGTAAATCTATGAGCTATGACAAATGTAGTGGGGAAGTTATAGCGACTCATGGTGAAATACATAGCAAGGCAGATAGCTTGCCTGGAGGACAGAGCCAAGTTACGGAAATATGCAAAGAGAATAGGGGGCACACATAATATTAATCTTTCCTAGCATTCTTGGTATTACCGGAATTTGAGTGTGATTCCTCATCTTGTTGTTGGTTGTTGCTGTGATGGGGTAGTGAATGGTGGTGATGGCGGCGACAGCGCTGATAGTAATGATGGTAAGGTAGATAACCACCCCCAGGAGTCAAGGAGGCTGACAGGCTTACCAAGACCGTAATCAGAATGGTAGTGATGGTGGTGGTGGTGGTGAAGCTGGCGGTGGTGGTGGTTGCAGTGGTGATGACGTGGTAGTGGTAAGTAATGGGTAAAAGTGCTGGTGGTGGTGCTAATGGCGAGAGTAATAAGTCATTGAAAAGACAGCAGCCATAGAAAGAAAATGAGAAGGAAGAAAAAAGAATAAGAAAGAGCTCGAAAAGAGAGAGAGAGACAGACAGACAGACAGACAGACAGACAGGGGGGGGGGGGGAAGAAGGCTAAGGCCAGGAGCAAGGACATATTTGCCCAAAGAATATGAAAAGGAATATTAGTTTCTCCACAAACTGTGTCGAATGCATAATTAGATTTTGCGGCCAAGCTAATTTCCCTTATCAGCTGCTGACATCTCCTGGGATCTGCTTCCTGGATGTGTGGCAGTGCACGGGAGCCTGGGAAAGTAGGTCACCTGAAAGTGGGTCTCTCTCATCCATTAATCCGCCCGTTCTCCCTTTTTCTGTCTGTCCGTCCCTCTATCGACCAGTCCACCCATCTATCATTCTACCCACCCATCTACATAGAGATAGATCGGCAGACGGGCAGACACAGACTGACAAAGAGACGGGCAAACAGATGAACAAACGAATGGACAGACAAACAGATACTCAAAATTATGCGCACAGTTAAGCGACGCGCTTCTTGATGACATTATAACAAGAGGAATGTCGGTGTGGGATACAGCTGTCTCAGTGTCCCATGACAGGCTGGGAAGGCAAGCTATGTAGCAGCGCCATGATGGCTGGCTCAGACATGCTTTTATCGACTGATTTACGACCTCACCATCAGCTGCATACGCTATGAATGTCGATCAAATGTATCATGCAAATGGCGCATGGTTCTTTTTCTATGCTTGTGTGTCTGTGTATGTAAAAGGAAAAGAGAGATAGGGAGCCATAAAGAAAAAGACAAAGGAAACACACACACACACACACACACACACACACACACACACACACACACACACACACACACACTGACAGACAACTGATTGACAGGCAGGAAGCAAACAAACAGATCGACAGACAGACAGATGGACGGACGGACGGACGGACCAACCGACCGACCGACCGACCGACCGACAGACAGACACGATTCAGCTAATTAGGCGCGTGTCGCTTGAATGACCTTCAGTACTTCAAGTAAGTACATGTGCATCGTACCGCTCACAATTAAAAAGACAGTGCCGTTTACTACTGTTAACTAAGATCATTCGGTGCACATGTACCTACAAATCATGCCCATCCTACCAAAACCTGTTTAATAGAGTTCTTGTGAAAGCTTGCTGTTAGCTATCCAGGTATTCAAACGGCAAACAATTGCAATGGTTATTTTTACTTACAATAGATACAAAAAAATGTATCTCCTAAAAACATCAAGGAAACAAAAAAGAATAAAATAACAAAAATAAAATCATGTCACACAACTATCGGTCCTACTGGCGAACAAAGATGCTGGGTACTCCCTTCAGAAAGCCTTTCTCAACCCTTCCCCTAGTTGTCACCTGCACATGTGTGTAACGTATTTACCTGAAGAACATGCTGTTGGGCGAGACATTTGATGAGGCTGAAGACAGGTTACCATCCGACTTGCCGCACATCATCTCGTCAAGGGCGGCGCCAATGGTGGGCGTGACGCCACCACCGTAAGCACCACCGCTGAGAGCATGGAGATGATGATGGAACAGGTAGCTGCTCATGTCACGCTAATCCCCACCACTGGAAACCGTAACCTAGGCCGATCTAGGGGGGCTACGCTAGACAGGAGTCACCCAGATGGTAAGCCTAGACTGTCACCATGGTACAGCTCAAAGTATGTTCAGGACCACAACTAAACCCGATAGGATATGACAATATAATGGAGTAGCTTCACGTAAAACTGGCCTGGTCGTGTATGGTTAACACGTCAGAGTATTGTACTTCATGGCCGCTACTAAACGCACCAGAAATCAACTTTTAACGAAAAATTGGACGTATAACTAGTCTGTTGGTACCTGGACAATGTGTCACAGCATTGCTATAGATTCAGAGTACAAGCACACGACCATTTCTATACCAGAAATGTTAATATTAATCCCAAGTGAAAACTTGTCTGTTGACTGTGGACAATAGAAGGTCGTCACGTTACAGCACTGCATTCGATTCCAGTGTGTGCTCACGGTCACCACCAAGTCCACAAGACACTAATAATAGATCCAGTAATGCCAAGGACAGCTGATCTAGACGGTACCAAAATTATGTTCGAGTCATCACGTCATGCTACATAATCCAGAGTAAAAGGTCTCTCAGATAGACAAACAGATCTTGTCAGGTAAATATTTTTCAGTTGACAAAGTCTCAACAGCTGATCACAGTGCACGCACAAAAAGTATTTAGACAGATTAATCAACTGATGTCTTCCTTCTGAAATAAACCGTGGAGAAAATGATCGTTTACACTGATATGCGTCGTCACATTAAATCCAGAATAAATCCATCTGAATAGGCGAAGGTAAGAGATGAAGTAGGGTAAACGATTAGAGGGTTTAGGGGCAATACCCTGGAGTATGAATATTTGGATATTGTCCACCTAAATGTTTATATGATTTTCACTAATATGTTCATATGTGATTTCCTCCGAAATCCACCGGCATGATCATACAGTAATACCCACAAGTGGAAGCAACGACGGTCTTCCGTGCACAAAATCCACCAGTATCTTCAACAACCAAAGTTCCAGTTATGTCACACGTAAGACAATGTAATTCAGCCTGCTACTATCTCTGGTCACACTCGGCCAGAAACTTCACTGTGTATGATGGTGTGATGAACATCAACGTGACTACACCCAAATGCTATGTGAATACAGCAAAATCATTACTCATTTTCTAAGTACACTTCAGAATAGTTACATTTATACACCAGAAACGTTGCACAGACTTTGCATATGCATATTATCAGAAGGGCTGCGACACTCTTAAAGACCCATTGACTGGCGTGCACTTATTCATGTGCCGAGAGCGTCGTTACATTTAGTGGAAACTATGAGATAAAAAAGCGTAAAGCCTGGAGCAGCACATTACATCACAGTGATATCCTGACTAAAACCAATAAGTAGCTCACACTTCTGTCCGCTTGATCACTCACTCTTCCTGCACTGAAAGACGTTCACCGGAAGTAATTTGAAGCAACAGAAAGAGATACAATATGTTCTTGCGACAACACGGACTCTCACATGAGAAACTCCATAGACAAAGAACGAAACCTGTGGCAGAGACTCTCAGTGACGCAGGAAGTGAAATACATTGTGCCTCCTTCAATGATTACTTTGACTGCACAAAACAACATTCTGTGCCCTGGTGCTGGGGAGGAGGGGCGGGGGAAAGGGGGTTGAGAGAGAGAGAGCGAGAAAGATAAGAGTTCTAAAGGAAAGCTGACACAGACAAAGAAAGAAAGAAAGAAAGAAAGAAAGAAAGAGCAATGGATAAGCACAGCCGTATTCTTCAGAACTGACTGCATCACTGCATTCCAAATCAGGAACACAAACGCCAACTATGAGAGTTCAGACCGCCGACACGATAAAAACCAGGCACATTTTTACCCTCTTGGAACTTGTTCTCCAGACCTGTTTCCCGACAGGTTATGATAAAGCCTCTCACCTCGTGACCTCACTGACACTCACAGCGTGCCCGATAAAGCCTGGACACATAAAAAAAAAACCAACACTATCATTAACGTATTGGTCGAACAAAGGCAGTGTCAGTACTACTGCAGTTCGGGCACCCGATTCCGCCATGGACTGTCTGGCCTATGCATAGGATACGTGGGAGAATGAAGGGTAGTAATAGAGAGAGGGGTGGGGTGGGGGGGGGGAAGGAGAAATAGAGTGATGGAAGCCACCTAGACAAAGAAACAGACTGATAGAGATAGGGAGACAGACAGACAGAAAGTCAGAGAAACAAAGACAGACAAAGAGAAAGAGACGGCAACAGAGAGAAGGCAAAGCTAACTGACAGAAAATAGACTGACAAACAGAGAGAAAGGAGAGAGAGAGAGAGAGAGAGAGGATGAGACTTCGATGCGAAGTGCAATGTCCCCTTAGTTCTGATTGGGCTTGGAGTTACCAGTTGTGCGCTTAAAAATGATATCAACGGGAAGTTAAGGTGGGAAGGAGAACAGGTGGTTTCCAGGCCGGAGACGGTGGGCGTAAGATAAGAGCTGGCTGTTGGTTTGCCAGCTACTCAGGACAGACACGGTATGTGCAGCACTAGGAGTGCAAATTAATGATCGAGATAAATCTTAGCAAAAGGAACAGGTCCAAGCTAGCTTGGACAGAAACGTCAACTCAACTACCCAGCAAAGTTAAACTTCTGGACTGCCAGTTGTGAAAACGTAAAAGCTGCAGCAACATTTAGGGCTTGCGCTATCAAACAGGTTGCAGCACTTGTGGTACAAATTAATGAACGAGTAACATTAATAAAACAACAGGAGCAACTTGGCTTCTACAAAAAGAAAAAAAAAATGTTAGCTAAACCACCCACGGAATACTAGTTGGGAAAGCATGGCATGTAAAGGCCACAACAACAATCATTATGGACTTGCATAATCAATCAGAGATAGAAAAAAAAAAAAAAAAAGACAGGGTTTGTCTCTTTTAAAGTAAGATATTTAGGCGAGACAATATCTTTCAAGCAAAATGATATCTTAAGAGTTTTATAAAATATACCGTTCCCGTTAATGACCGGTTACTGGCAGCTAAAGAGTTAGGGTGATTATACCAGACGTTCGGCTCAACTAATGATACAATAAATTCACACAATGAACAACTTCACTTCCAATCTGCTATTTTAATGAGAGTAATTAAAATGCGCCACTGAACCCAACCACTGAATCCAACGAAAGAGTACTGAGATCTACGACGGACAATGCCAGCAATGAGAGAGAGAGAGAGCCAAGCATGAATAGCAACTTTCCTCATGGCACAGCTCAGAGTGCGGGAAGGTACTGGATCAATCTAAGCTTATATTGATTTCAATACATTTTGAATCTCAAGATATCACTGATAAAATTTAACCCATGAAGCACGGGAGCAACCAATCCGTCATGTTATCTATCATTATCAGTACAATTATATATGTTCAACAGCCTTTGAATGAACATCCGGGAACAGTTTAGGTTCTTTTTATCCGTACGTCTATACTTGGACTGAAAGCTTTGGCACCACTGTAGTTTTGATCCCGATAAAACTCAAACAATGAACCACTGATAAAACGACCCCAGGTTATTTACTGTTAACAATATGTCCAACAGCCTTTGAGTGAACATCCGTGTTCTCTTTATCCATACTTGATATTCAACATTTCCTTCACTACGATATCCCATGAAGAAGTTTTACAGCCAGAAGGTGTTTTTTCAACATTGCAACCGGAGTAAAACAATATGAAACACATATACTATGTGGTCACGATCAATCGCCTGCCTATAACATAAATAATGATGATAATAAACACATGAGAACATGAGGGTGAAGGTACAATAATAAACCAGTAACTCGGTGTCTGCGATCAGAATCAAAATAATCCAAAATAAGTTTTCTGATCACATCCATGGGACCGCTTACAAGCTGTATAATTTTTATTTACTAAGACCGCCAGGCAATGCAGTAACGCCCTCTATAAGCCACACCACCATCACGATGCGTGTGGGTGTTTGCATATTACATTGTGGACAAGATAAAATGTGGTGTTAGGCCACCACATCGCGTGTCCGGACTTCTTACGGTCTATAATAATAGACGTCTCCTGGTGGAAGTATCTCGATCTGGACTTCTTGTCTTACACCGGGCCGAGTGGTCAACCACGGAGGGACAACATAATCTGCACCTGTAGTCATCCAATGTCACTTTTTGAGAGATAACCACTGGTAGGAGGTTGAAAGACGTAAAGAAACCGGACCGGGCGTCACTTTGTTTACCCAAGTTATCTGTTTATCTGTGCAGAGATTCCTGATTAGGACATGTGTATACACATAGGGCTATAGACATGCATGTGTTAGTGTTGAGAAAGAGACCGGTGAGTTATCTACAGGGACACACCTACTGCTAAACCAGAGGGATAATGTCTATTAACTGGTGATAGATGACCCGCAGATTTCGTGGTGCCTAATTAATGTACCAGAGATATGGAGAGTGGAACTGAACTCCGCCTATGAGATCTGAGAAAAGGCCTACGTCCAAACAGTGATGCTGTTGTGCTGTTGTGTAACTTCTCTGGCATTCCTCATCCTAACGCTAACACTGCCCAAACACTTACCACCAAAAGAATTGTGACATTTGCTGTACCAGATGGTACACAAAGATCTTTTTCAAGACCGAATCATAGAAAAACAAACAATGGGTAGGGAACAGGGAATAACGGGAGAGAGGAATGAGAGAGAGAGAGAGAGAGAGAGAGAGAGAGAGAGAAAGAGAGAGAGAGACATGTATATGACTGTAAATATTATTCGAACATTATATAATTCAATTAGGGTTTAAATCTTTTTTTCAAGACCCTGTCGATCATAATGAAGCCAGCTGCTGCAGGCATTCAATGACACTAAGCAAGTCATACGACATACTATCTTTCAACTCAAATGTCACAATACTACAAACAGCCTTCACCATGATGTACCAGCTCAGAAGGACATAATTTAATATCTGTTAGGGGTTTCCACCACAGTAAATTGATTTCTGCTAGTTCAGCCCGTCGATTTGCTATAACATATAAAGGTTTTCGGTGACAGTATCGTTATACTATGTACTATGCAATAGGGGTCATAAAAAAGCTGCCAACCAATCCGCCAGCCCCCCAAAAAATCGATGAATGCCGCCAGCTTTTCGCAGGGCGGTAATAAGCCGTAATATTGTTATAATATGCCATAATCTTAAAAACGCAGTCCTTGCCGTCAGTAATAGTTGGCCCGGCTGGCCAACCATTCATCTTGTCACACGCACACGGAGGAGACAGTTCCCCATTAACTTTAGCCCTGGCTTGATAGTTAGGAGGTAAAAAGTGGAGAGTCTCATATGGAATGGGATAGAAGAGATAATAATATCAGTGACAGAACAGCAGTAATAAAGTATTCTTTGAGGATGCAGTGGACCAGAGAGAGAGAGAGAGAGAGACAGAGAGACAGAGACAGAGAGAGAGAGAGAGACAGAGACAGAGAGACAGAGACACAGAGAGAAAGGGAAGAGAGGGTGAGAAAAGAGGAAGAGAATGTCAGGATCAGAAGGCAGAAAGACGGAGCAAACAGGTGAGGAGGAGGAAGAAATGAAGAAGGAAAATGATAAGAGGGGTGGAAAGGATGGGGAAAGAAAGTACGCAGATGAAGAGGATGCCCAAAAAAAAAAAAAAAGAAAGAAAGTGGAAGCAGAACAAAAAGGAGGGGAGGGGGGTGGGTTGATGAAGAGGAAAAGGAGGGAGAGAAAGGAAAGGCGGATGAACAAAAGGAAAAGAGGGAGACAGATATATATGTGGAAAAAGAAATGGATGGGGAGATAGCAGAGAGCAAATCAGACAGGAGGGGAGAGAAGAGAATGTGAAAGAGCGAGGGAGGTGGAAGAGTAAGAGGGGGGGAAAAAAAAAAGAGAGGAAAAAAGGCAAAAATACGCAAAAAAGAATAAAAAAACAAACTAGTGAGCAGATGGTATAAATCAAGGCTGGTGAACCACCCCAGTGTTGTGAGTTGCACTGACGTCAGACAGGGTGTTAAAGCCAGGGCGTGGGCTTGTCACACGGCGAAATACGATCCGATTAATCGACTGGTTCAGAATCTCCCCATATGCCGGGAGGCTCGGCCACAACTGTGTTACATGCACACACGACTTCACTAGATAGGGGGGTGAAAAAGAGGTGGGCGGAACAAAAGATGGTCCGACACTATTCAGAAATGGACAAAGAAAGCATCAGCTGTAGAGACCCGGGACTTAGCCCACAATGGCTGATCCGCTGAAGCAGATAGGTGTGCAATTCTTCAATGGGCATTCTGATTATAATTTTGGTCCCAGGCGAAGCTGCAGAACTAAGTGAAGAGGCTGAAATCGTATAATGAATAAAGACATAAAGGAACTTGTCTTTTCAATCGAGATGCATCGAAGGGTAATCAATCCTTTCCTATGGGCCTGTTTGACGTTGTTGTTACACTCATGACCTGCACAATAGCGACCCATTATCTATGGATCGTTCACAGCCCAGTGTGTACCACAAGGTAAACAAAGGGGGAAAAAGTGACTTTACGAATGTGACAACTCCAACACCCTTTAAGGGATTCCAGATGAGTACAACAGAGGATGGGCGATTTAAAAGAAACAACAACAACAACAACAAAAACGGGCCTGGTGGGGATTGGGAGGGGGGGGGGGGGGGAAAGAAACCTTGGGCCCCTCGCAAACAAAACCCTTAGGCCCCTCGGCGAATAAAACTCATATCGCATGTTCAAAATTCATTCTATACCGGAGATGAAAAAGATTAGAAAAGTAGAACCTGCTATTCTGTGTAGCCAAGCCCGACATATAGCCTTCTCCGATAGGGAAGATTATATTTCTGAGATTCTGCATGGACATCACACATGTTAATCAACCACTTGCAGTTAAATGAAGAGTAGATGGAGACGCTGCTGTTCTGGCAAAATTTCCAAATGTCAAATTTCTATGTACGCACTTAAAACCAGCTCGTCCTGCTCTCCCTTAGGATTGAAAGGTTACAGACATGTTAAAACAGAAATAACAATAACAATTGTGTCTCTGTGCTATTATGCGGACTGCCAAGACGAATAACACTGGCTGACTGCTATAACTGCTCACCATTTACTGACCATTTCTCGCTCTTTTCCCCATATCGCTAGCTACGTTTGCTATCATGTCCCAGGTGTCGTAAACTGGTATTAGACCTAATCTGGTGCCACTTTTCTCAATATTTCACGGGATTTGTATACGCTTTGACAAATGTCATGTACTAAAATGACAACCTGTCAGTATTTTTTACCTTGATACTCGGGATATTTCTGTTTAATTGTGCTATAAGTTGATGTGCTGATAACATAAAAATACGCGAACTTTAATGATAAGTTATTAACCGAAATTGCCATGACTGGCTATAAATTTGGAAATTCGTGCTAATAGCGTAAGTGGACCACCAGGCATCACTTTCACAGATATAAAGAGGTTCTACGTCATGCAAGAAAAAAAAAAGTAATCAAGTTCTAAAGAACATAAATAGTTTAAATCTATCAGCAGGTGCCCGGCGTGGTAAATCTCAAATACACGTACATTTTTCTTCCTTTACTGTCACGGGTCCATCCAATTCACATGAGGGTGTAAAAAAGATGTTCTAATGCGTCCAGAAATAATATCCACGATGGACTGCTAAATGGACTCTGTGGGGCATACTCTTGGACTTCATATAGAGCAAACTTTTGCGTTTTACGACCGATTTTGGGACACCATCCACACTTAAGCATTCTACAAATGATCGTGCGCCACCTGACAAACGACCATTAAAGGTGCTCGCCATGCGGTAGAACTCAACAACACTTTGGAGCACTCTACAAGAGACATAACACTGGTCTCACTGGCTCGAGTGTACTCCTTCTTTTTAAACACTATCTGTTCTTAAAAAAAAAACTATCAAAATTTGGAACTTTTCTTCATGCCCAGGTCCTTACAGCCACTTGACCTCATTAGGCTCCTGGCCTATGGATGGATAGATAGTGTGAGTCAAACAATAGGGTGTGGAGACGCATGTGTTACTAAGCCGGTTTCTTTCTCTCTCTTTTTTTTTTTCTTTCTTTCTTTTTACATGCTGGCCGCGATGTTTACAATGCTAGTCTTCAGGTCCCTACGCCCCCGCCACCACCACCACCATCCCCCCCCTTTAAAAAAAATGCTCCTGTTCTGCACTCTTCCATGCTTACAACGCTCGCCTTGTGGTGCCATACTCCTTCACCGTTCCACTATAGAGAAATGGCATTTTTAATCACATCTAAGTTCTAGTTTCATCGACACTAAAACACGGCCGATGAAATAAAAAAAAAAAAAAGAGAGAGAGAGAGAGAGAGAGAGAGAGAAAGAGACAAAACAGCAGTCGGTTCAAAACTCAGTATCACCAATTTTGAACTCCCCCCCCCCCCCCCTTTCCTTTTCACTTACAACCCCTCCCACCCCAATCGAGCGGTCCACTCAAAGGCTATGAATATGAATGATGAAAAGAAAACTACGCCTTTCAGTGCGGACGACTGGTTCGGATGAATAAAACAGTCAACCACAACAAATGTCATTCTGTCTTCCTCCCCCCCCCCCCTTCCCCTCCCCTCCCCCCAAACACACAAATTCCCCATAGCTTCACCTTCCCTAGGGCTGACCCCACTATTAATACACTGAACTTGTTTCATTGGTTGGCCACGCCAGGCTGATGATGCAGTTACCTGGACATAATCTATCACTGTAAGAAAAGCCGTGTATATAACGCCGAGACCTATCTGGTCGTAAGAGAGATAGACAGACAGACACACAAAAACTCTCTCTGTCTGAACTAGGTCAAGCAGAAGCCACTCGGTACACTTTTGCCGTCTGTTTACCTGTTGAAGCAACATTTACGCCCCTCTTTCACAATTTCCTTCTCTCTATCATTTCTTTCCCTACAGGTATCAGGGGGTCCGTCCTGGTCAGAGACACGCCCATAGTGATTATACTTTCTATTCTAATTCTTCTCCATAAGACAGACAATAATATACATAAAATAGTCATCAGCTTACCATGCCACTTTTAGACCTAAACCTTCGAAGTTGAAGATATATAAGACAGATTAAATACGATAAGATAAGGTACGGTTCGGTACGGTACGGTAAAGTAAGGCAAGGCAAGGCGCAAGGCAAGGCAAGGCAAGGCAAGGCAAGGCAAGGTAAGGTAAGGTAAGGTAAGGTAAGGTAAGGTAAGGTAAGGTAAGGTAAGGCAAGGCAAGGCAAGGCAAGGCAAGGCAAGGCAAGGCAAGTTAAGTTAAGTTAAGTTAAGTTAAGTTAAGTTAAGTTAAGTTAAGTTAAGTTAAGTTAAGTTAAGTTAAGTTAAGTTAA
>JBCAUA010761212.1:0-29763 GCA_038406235.1 Peronia verruculata | reverse complement strand
GGTGGTGGTTGGGGGGGGGGGGGGAGGCAATAAACACCAGTGAGTGGTCTTTTTCAGCAGGGGGGTACAAACACTTCCCGGGGGATTTCCAGGATTTTGCTTAGTCGAATATGAACTATTATTGCAAATGATCTGTGCTGCACTTTAGCTGATGCTCTAAAGGTCTCCCCCTATCTCTTCAATGATCAATAGCTTCAGTCAAGGTAGCTCAAAACTTATTTCACCACATGAAAATGTAAGATTTAAGGTTTTATCTGATGGCAGTAACTCAGTTTAGTGGGAACTCAATTAATGACTCATTTTGATTAGCTGTGAGACATTTGTTTGTTTTCAAAGATATGAAAGAACAAACCTGAAGGTGACATCGGATGAGTTCTTTGTTATTGAACAATGTGTCATTTGGATAAGAAATTAAATACAAGTTTTTTAAGAGAATTTTTTTTTGTTTGCCAGCTCTGTTTCTTGGCACTTCAAGGGTTAATATTGTTATCAGCTTGTGTGATACGTACACTATTTTTTCTTTTTTTTTTTTCTTTCTTCAGTCAACATAGACAACACAGTCGGATCTATTGGCTTCATGCCCATATTCCTCCAAGCTCCCCAATACTTGGTGAGGGTTAACCCTGAAACCAGTGAACTGATACGTGACAAGAATGGACTTTGCATCCAATGCCAGTCAGGTATCCAAATGAAAAATAGAGATGCAAGTTACACTAAGTCATCTGATTCAAATTTTGAGAAAGCTTTTTTTTTCCTTTTAATCTGGCTTTTTATTTCATCTGGTATGTTTTGATATGAAAGACACATGATTTTAGATGTAATTTGGAAGACCTTTTTTCTTCTTTTTGTGGGACAATGAGGAAATGTGGCAGAATGTATGGAAAGGAAATTTTACTTGGTATCTTTATATAGTTCAACTCCTCAATTTTTTTGCTAAAACATGATCAGAAGAAGGGGTAGGAAATGAATTTTTTCTCAAAAGCAAATGAATGCACAATGTGCCTTGACAATGAAACCTACAAATTACACGCAAGGACTTAGAAGGATAAAAATACTTTCATATGAATAAAAGTTGTAAATACTTTCAGATGTGATATAAATTAAGATACAGAGATATGGGATAGGCCATCTGGTTAAGCAAACAGGTTCACAGCAAGTATATATTTCCATAGCTCTGGATGTGGGAGTACATCCATTTTCAGGGTAGGCCTATAGCTGACTACCTAGACAAAAATGTATGTGCAAGATAGATTTGTGATAGGTTCAGAAAGAAGCAAGGGAAACTGTCAAAGTTTAGTATATAAAATTGATTTTTTATTGAATTAATCTTAATAGTACCTCTTATTGATTTTTTTTTGTCAATAATATTTGATATCTTTATTTCAATTTTCTCTACTCCGAATCACACTTTACATCAACATTTCAATGTTTTTTTTCCTAAATTCAATACATGTTATATTGTTATATTCTACTTGAGTATGTGATTTTATATAAATGATTTGCCCAAAGCTCAACACAGTAGAAGCCCATTTGCATTCATCCCGTAAGGCCCATCAATTTGCCGGGTGTTAATTGGGAGTGAATGTCTTATATGCCTGTGCCATGAAGTATATACCGGTGGGGAGAAAAGCCATTCTCCTCTCACCATTCCTCCACATGGTCAGGCCTAAATGTCGTGTGGTCGAGAGCAAACAAATTGGAAGTTGTGCTGGGCAATCGTGAGTTACGGCCGTTTTCAAATATTTCCCGTCTCAGATACCAAATTTTTCTTTTCGGGGAAGAAACGGTTGAATTTTTGTCTCGTGGAAAACAAATAAAAAAAAATTACGAATCTCAGTCAGAAAATAGTTAAAAATGGCAATAACTTGAAATCTTTCTGTTCGACTTTCGACTCATTTGCCTTGGGTGTGAGACAAATGGTCTATAGTAACCATATCCTTCTCTTTGTTCTCTCTTCCCAGCTCTAATCTAGGGAAAAATGGACTCACACACTAATACGGTGGTCTCCGCCTAAGAACCCGGGTAGTCGGGAGACAAAAAAAGGGGTTCTTAGGTGACCTGAAAAGTTATGCAACCCATCTGACCACAGATTGTCTTCACAACTATAGTTAGTTGATCGTTACCGTTAGTTAAAGATTTATCTGTGTGAATAAGTACAGCCTTCTTCCCTGTGTGTAATTAGATGTAGCAATTCCTGATCTTTTTAACGTATAGTTACATTAATATTGCTCAGCGCTTAAACGCCATGTGATTTTCACATAACGGTATCCATGTTGATGGCTATGCCACCCCGTGGATAATCGAATGAGTGACTCAAGTGTTTACAGACCGACCGAAGGAGCAAGACAGCTGACCAGTAAGGAGGCTAAACTTACACTGCCAATCACAAGTGCTGTCCCACGTGTTGTCAAACAAAGAAATGGTTACGAGTTAGTCAACAACGTGGCCTGATTATGCAGTCATACATCAACCATCACTCCACTCCTTTTTCTACCTGTTCCCTCCATCCCTGTCCCCATTAAAACTGCACATCTACCACTGTGCGTTTCTCTCAAGCGGACAGTATGATGTGGAATTACCCTATAAGTACTCGGGTGTCTTGGCCCGACACTGGGCTCTTAGACGGATTTTTGTATTTAGGAGGGCCCAGAGTGGGTTCTTAGAGGGGTAAATTATAGAGGAAAAATTCCATTTCGCAGCAGAGGCGGGTTCTTAGGCGGAGGGTTCTTAGGCGGAGACCACTGTATTCAAAATTTGAAGTTAATTATTTCAGAAATAAAAAAGCCTTAGAGAAAAAGTGAAAAAAAAAACTACACATTTTGAGAGAATAACAGTAGAATTTTCATAATCTTGCTATACAGGCTCGTGATAGTGCTTTTTTTTTTTTAAGCGTAAAATAGATATTTCTGGCCCCAACTAGTATTCCTCTCATATCAGAAGAGGTCAGAGTGTCTAAGATCATACTGATGTGGTCCAGTATTTCATTCTGACTGTTAGGACATGTAAAATGTATATGCAGTAATCTGTAAAGATAATCTTTCTAGTTGTACTGTGTATTCTTCAACTGGATTTGGAATTATGATTTTGTTTTTTTTTTCCCCTTGCTTTTAATTCAGTGGTTGAAGAATTTGTGGATGAGGGTGAAAGAGGAGGAAAGAGATATTCAAGCCTGCTTATACTATTCATAAATTTTTTACTTTTTGTTTTTTTCTCAGCCAAATCTGTAGAAATAAAATTGAAAATACAAGTTTCTGTAATTTAAGTAAAAAATCACTCAAGATCAGTCTAGATTATCTTTACCTTTAAAGTATTGTACATGAAAGAATCAATCACCTTATTCCAATTTCAGGTCCAATAGTAATTGTGCATGAATCAATATTCATTTTTTTATGTGATTGCTACCTTGTGATAGCAGATGAAGCTTTTGTGGGAGGCTAATGACTGGGTATCTGAGAAAAAATTTTGTTTACAAAATACTTGCAATTTGTGACTGAGTTTACTTTTAGAATGCCACTTACAAAAGAGAATGTTCCTTGTCTGGGTAGAAATCCTAGTTGATTCAGCTGATATCTGAGAGTCACAGCACAGTATTAATTATCAACTACTTTTTTAATAACTTTTTTCCTTCTTTCTGTAAAATGACATCTATTAATCAACTTGCTGATGATCCTCCCAGTTATAATTCTCATTTGTTTTAGAGTTGACTGTTTTGGGAAATGGGGAGTGACAATCAAAAGATGCTGAGACTGAAGTAAAAATTTAAAATTGCTCCTAATGTTCATTACTCCATGTGTTTTTATGCAAGCAAAAATAGTATATTAATCTTCTCTTGATATTTTTTTTTTTTGTTTGTTTCTATTACAATAGATACAATTGAAATTCTGATGAATTATTGTAGTTTGTGTTCAATGTTATGCGGCTCATTGCCATGATGTGTAATTTTTCCAAACATTTTGTAAAGTAATCTGTTCTTGAGATTTGCTAATTGCGCCTCCAGTTAAAGGATATATAGACTTCATTGTATGTTTTATCGGCCTTTTCACTGTCCTTCATCTGACTAATGGTTTCATAAATTTATCTCTTATTTTTGTCACAAATCTCAGGAAATCTTAGTAAGTGATGCTTTGCCTTGCTGAGGAGATCTTGATATTTAACAGATTTTATGCTTGAGCAATTGCCCATAACTCAGGCCACAAATAATCAAGATAGAGTTATAGATAAATATTTGATTTAGAAAGTTGATGAAAACTTATTTCAATTTATATCTTTTCATGGAAAGCACATTTTTTAAAAAACATTTAACATGTTTCTGAGCATGATCTGTTTTTTTCAGTGCAACTTCAAGTTTATAACTCTTATGAATTTTACATCTTCTAGGTATCCATCTGCTGATGGAGCGAGCAGGAAAAGATGGTTTTTACCATCAGCAAAACTATCTCTGTCTGTGATAATTTGTGGTCTCTGTGAGTCTCCGGAGCTTTGCAATACCAAGTGTATAACCTCCTTTCTATATTTCACTTTCAGAACTATATGTATGTACTCTCAGGTTATGGTTTTCAATAATGATGCTTGCTAAAATAAAGATTTTTTTGTTTATTTTCCCAACATTATACTATTATAGATGTATGTGTGTATAATAGATGTCTTATTTTTCTCTTGAAGACGGTGTGGTATGATATACCTACAATAACAAAATGTGATGGTGATTTGGCTTCAACTGTCTGATAATGGAAACATAAGATACCATGGAAACAAGAAAGCCACACATTTTTTCAGAAAATTTTCCTAACAGATTTTGAACTGATAACTTGTCATCTTGGTGCTGTCTATTGTCTTGCTCAAGTTTGATAAAAAGATGTAAGATGCACAAGAGTGGCAATAGACTTCTGTGATGTTTTTATTGCCAAACTCACTGCCAATCCCAGCTGTTATTGTTGTTCCATGTAATCAACTTTTATTGAACTATTTATATATTGACAATTCTGTGAATACAAATTTAGAGACAAGAAAAGAGGTCTCTCTTTGTGTCTGGATTACATTCATATATGAAGTGGGCAGAGGAAGATTTTCTTGGTAGATCATTTTATAGTTCAGGTTCAGTTGTGCAATATCTTTAAGTCACATTACAGGCAGCTGTCTTTATGACCTCTTATGGTTGTTCAAGAACTTTGCTCGGGTCTGAAGACTCTTTTTAAGGATGGCTGAAAATGTCATAAAATTGTCAGAGAGTTATAGATATATTTGATGGATGTTATAAATTATAATCCAGTATTTCTTACTGCCTGTATGAGAACATTTGTTATAGTCTCTTGATTCAGAGACTTACTGCTGTATATATGTGTATATTTAAATATACCTTGCAATTTTCATTGAAGCGTGTTTTATTTTGGGCATATATTTTATCCCTATTGTTATATAAGGTGCATTCAAGCAAAAGCAGGGTACAATGATTTGAATGTACTAAAACAAAATACCATGAAACCGCTGCCCAGAAATCTTGGAACAACAACAACAACAACAACAAAAATATGGGGAGTTCATTCCTCTTATAGGCACAAAGGAATGTATATCACTTTTGAGTTGTGTTTTAATCCAGGGTTGCCACTCCATTTGTATAACACCTGGACAAAAGCCGTTTTCTTTCACTGAACTGGGAAAGTTGTGCAAAATGCTGAAGTAGTTAAATTTTTATGGTAGTGAACAAAATCCAAAATTTCAGATTATTCTCTCGTTGTGCTGGAAAGTTCTTTGTTTTTGTTTGAGCAACATCAAGATCCAAGTTCAAATTGAGTGGCCAGTCATTTGGAATGACCTTGTTTTCATTTAGTCATAACAACCACCAGATGATCTGTCTAATAAGAAATGCGCAAAGACCCGCCTAGGAAACTGAATTGAAATTTTTTAACAGCTATAACCTCACTGAAGAGGCAAACTGATAAAGTTCTATGTAAATCTGAAAGGATAGCCTTGAACAGTTTACACGTTTTAGATTTCTGGATATAGACATACATAACAGACAAGAATTGTAATATTTTGTCAGCCTTCAGCTTGCAGCTGGAAAATTTGTATTAACTTCAGAAAAAAGTTCAGAGAAGACTTGGAAAACTGTCTGGTCGCTCAGTGGCAACCCTGTAAATATTCACAATGCTTCTGTTTCTTTTGTTGTATTTTTTCTCCCTTTTTCCCATAAATGATTTCAAAGCTATGACTGAGTGAAAGCACGATAGGCATGACAAACTCAGTATTTTTATTCTGTAACATGATTTTTATAGTTTTTTCTTTTAGTTTTTTTTTTTATCTATTTCCAAGTAGTTATTTCATTTCATATGTCACTATTTTCAATGTGTTCGAGTAAGGGTTTAAAATTTTTAATCAGAGTTCGTAGGATGGTGTGTCAGTCATAGTCAGTGCATCGGTTTATATTTTGGGCTCACCACGTTGGATCAAGATAACCTCCACCAGGAGGATGAAAGGGATATATAGAACATAAACCACGTTGAATCTGAATATCAGACATTTCACTTGAGAGTGAAACACTTGATCCAACTCACCTTATGTTCCAAACCTGGGCATTACAAAGAATATGCTGTACAGTTAGTATTTGGAGGAAAAGACTTTAAAAATCAAAATGGGAATCATTTCCTCCTGCCACTGATTTTAAAATTGCACTGATATCATTAAACCATTTTACAGAAAACAAACATTTTTCATTAGAAAATTGTTTATCCTCTGTTAACATCCATGCAAGCAAATTATATTTGTCCCATTTCTGTGGTGAGGGATTATGGCCTGTCTGTCTGCTCTCTGCCATCGTTACAGTACTATGTTGGTTTCTTAACATTGGAGACCTCAAGTAGAAAGGTCTGTGCCTATGAGGAAGGGAAATGCAAATGGTGCTGAGTTAATCATTCAGATTTGAGAAAATTGGAGCTTTTATGATTTTCTTTTTTTGTTTCATTAAAATTAAATTTTGGGAATGTTTTTGATGACATTTCAACTCTATTTATTGGATACTGATGGAAAGATGCAGTGAGCAGTACAAGCTTGGCCTTGTAAATGTGGCAGGTTGCATAACATAAAAAGAGAGAGAAAAAAATAGAATTAGTACCATGTGCATTTCCCCCCTTCATTTATAGTTTTTGAAACTATTTGGAATTGACAAAGAAAAAATCAACAGGCATTGTCAAAACTCTTTTCCTTGAGTCGCTCTTTCCTCATGGTCCATTTCTGCTTGTCACCTTACCTCTATTTGGAATGGTGTAGGAAAACTGTCATTATAAACATGGAAACCCTCCCTCTCAATAGTCCTCTTACCTTGCCTTCATTTCAAAATAAAAAGTGTGTTTGTCATCCTGTTT
Source organism: Peronia verruculata (assembly GCA_038406235.1). Classification (NCBI taxonomy): domain Eukaryota; kingdom Metazoa; phylum Mollusca; class Gastropoda; order Systellommatophora; family Onchidiidae; genus Peronia; species Peronia verruculata. The sequence goes on along the minus strand of JBCAUA010761212.1, from coordinate 22,405 downwards.
CTGGTGATTTGATCTTTTATTACGAAAGGCTAGAAAATCTGAGACCAATAATTACACAATTTTAATTGTGGTGATGAACAATTGTTTGTATATACCATGGGCAGCCCTGTCTGCCAAAGAAAAACCTCAGTTTTCTATAAAGCAGCTCTGCCGATGGCACCCATGTTCCAATATGTTTGCCAACGAACATGTGACATACTGAGACAGAAACACTTTGAGAATCTCAGATTGTATGGGTGAAGAGATAAACAGTTGGCTTTTTTTTTTTTCAAGGCATGAAATATATTATGGCTATTCTTACGAGTGGAAAAAAAAAATAAAATAAAAGAATGTGTTGTACTCATTCCAGAAGGCATGAGATGTCAAGTATTAATACAATACTTTTTTTGTTTCTTAATGAGCAATTAAATATACCTTGCTTGTTATCCAACTCCTTGATTTTATGCACCATCCAATATCCATTTTATTGTCTTGAGCTTCTCGTTAGTATCTAGCTAGGCAGAAAGCCTGTTCACTCCATTGTGTAGGGCAGTCTGAATGATGTTACCTAGTGTCTTGGGTGTGACTCTTTTTCTTTACTGGTGCCATTGTTTGCTGTGTTTTTAGTCTGCACACACATGTTGTTTTCCTTGTAGACAAACAACCCCTTCCCCCTCCACCCCCAAAAGGGCAGAATTAATGGCAGTGTATCACCAAACAAAATTGTACAGCACTGTCTTGCTTAGCAGAAGTTAATTTATTTGAAAGACATATTACCTTGTCACTTTAGCTTGTGCTTGAAATCAGTTTCAAATTCTGCACTTTTACAAAGAATAACTGCATTTGGTTTCCATTTTCTTTGGCTCGCAATGCATTCCTACAGCTCAAGGAATGAACAAGATAGATATGTAGGAAAACTTGACTAACCAAATAATTGAATGTGCAAGAACTGCAAATGACAGAGCATGACTCCCTGTTTCAAGTTTAAAGTGTCAGCCTTTATCATTATGAAAGGTATTGTTTTCTTCTTTTTTTTTCCCCCCCACAGTATAGTGTTCATGTCAGAACATAGAAGTATTGAAACGACTACTTTATTCTATATCTTTCTTTTCACAGTGTCTCACTGATGACTTATAGACAAAACAAAACCAATTGCAGTGCCATAAGTGTCATTAGAGCTCATGTATTGTTGTTCTGTCTGATGTTTTACAGTGCAAACTACTGTTTGTCTACAGCATTGGCCATGTGTAGCTTAGTCTACATGTTCCTAAAAATTGAACTAGAAGTCTGCACAAACTGAGAAATCAGTGAATAGTCAGTAGAAATTTTGGGATTAAACATTGAGGGCTGAGGAAAGCATGCACTTTGAATGTATCCCAAAATGAAAATTTATCAACATGTTTGCATATTTCGTTTAGTTAAATTTGAGTTATGAATTTCTTCTACAGTTGCACCAGATGCCATTCATCATCATGTGAAGACCTACAGTGAAGATCTGAAAAATATCCACTACACAGCACCAGAGTATGAAGGTATGAACAAGTTTTTCTGTTGCTGGCCACTATAATTCAGTGGAATTCATTTCAGAAAGGTAGCTTGTTCACTACATAGGTCTCTTCACCCTTGAGTGGAAATTTCCTTTCATAGGTAGCTAAAAATAACTGCATATGACGTAAGGAAAAAAAATATGCCCCATAAACATCATGGCAGTTGATTCAGTAGTTGGGCTCTGCATGTTTTGTGCATTAATGATGAACTATGTGTTGTTAATGAATGTGTTGGGGCTTTGCAAAGGGACTTAATAAATGTACTATATTATTAATTATTATTATTATAGAGAAATATGGATGGAATATTTCTAAATTTTATTACTAAACCAGTATTAGGGGCCAAGTGGTAAAGCAGAATGTTTGACTCATTGATAAAGTCTAAGGAAAGTTTGTGCTGTGAATATTCAGTGTGTCCTTAGGCCACTTCTATAATTTTGTCTCCCAAAACATTTTTTAGATGTGTGCTCTAGACATTCGTGAAGCTGGAAATTATGTGAAATGATTTTGTTGTTAAAGTTGTTGGTTTTAGATTCTGCGTGGTTTATAGAAGTACTATACAGTAGGACTGGGCAAAAGAACAACTAAAACATAAACCAAATACATTTATTGCATTTCCCGTTTTGTGTTCAGTATTTCCACCTTAATTTTTTATGTGCCAGAATAAATAGTTCTTTTGAAAAACCTGCAAAATTTGTTAAGTAAAATTTGAACTAAATGCCTTAATAGCACTTTTCTGGATTTCATTGTTTGGGATATGGCATTTTGCTTAAGAAGTCAGAATGTTTGCATCAGAGTATCTATTCTCTAATCCCATTGCCCTAATATCACCCACTGAAATTTGTGGGTCTTATTTTAGCACATTTCTTCAGTATAGCAGATCATTACAGAAAGTGAGAAAGGTCACAGTGCACATTTTAAACCCCCCCCCCCTTTTTTTTAAATTTTTTAAATTTATTTATTTATTATTATTATTTTTTTTTTTTTGTAATTACAGTATATTAGTAGATTAAATATATTATTCTGAGGTAATTTTCACTGCATCAGTACCTGTGGTTTATGTTCCTTTTAGTTACCTCAAATTATTTATGAGATATACCCAGTTTCACCTTTTGTGAAGCATGTACCAATGATCACAATTTTTATTTTTCACAGATAGTGAACAGATGACAACAAAAGTTGATATTTACTCCTTCGGAGTATGTGCTTTAGAGGTGAGAGCTCTGTCATCATCTCTCTTAGACAGATATTTATTATCTGGTTAATTTCTTAGTCGTGTTCTCTACAAAATATGGACGAAAAGAATTTGCTGTCAAATTTAAAAATTTTGTTATGTAATTCTCATCTTGAAGTATTTCAAGCTTGGTCACATGCCAAAGAGACTGTCTCTCACATGGTACTTTGCGTATATCTAGGCATGCCAACAAGTTATAAACAAAGCCATGTTTGAGTGATATTTCCCTAGTAATGTGACTGAGATTGAAATACTGAGTTTAGAAACACTGAGGAGAAAATTGAATGAAATTCATGTTTTTAAATTGCCTTATTGTGATTTGCTTTAAATTCCTGTTTATTTATTTATTTATTTATATAGTCTTTTAGGTGACTTAAATATCAGATCTACTATGAAGCTTGTCAACCTGAACCCTCAAGGACCTAAAATTTCATATAAGCTCATGGGCACCAGCTTTTTTTTTTTTTCATTTAAAGGGGTGAAAATATAAAAAATCTTCCATATCAGTTTCAGAATCAGAGACTGCTGAAGCCTTGCTCAAGGTGTCATGGTTTCTGTGATGATATTTATGTTTCATGAAAAGACATTTTTTTATTTTAAGGTGATGCTGAGTCAGCACCGTCTTGCTATCGAAATTGTGAGCTGTTTGAAAAAGATTGATCAGATTGGTCTAGGGTTGATTTGAGGTTGGAAATCCACAGCTTAGGTTAAACTAAGAAATAATTTCAAACTGCAAGAAATCACACACTTGGTTTATATAAATTAAATAAAGCAGATATGTCCTGCCAGGCGGCTTATGTGTCTTATTGTTCTTCTTTCAGATGGCAACCTTAGGGTTTCAGACAAATGGAGAAACCCCATCAGGCACAGAGAAAGATATTATCAGCCAGTCACTTGAACTGGTGGAAAATCCTTTACAGAAGGTAAAGTTTGTCATAGCCAAATTTACTGTAGATATATTTGACCGGGGGGGGGGGGGGAATCCTGAAATATGGATTTTGCCCAAAAATGCAGATTTTGTGCTTCTGTTTTCTCTTAAAAGTACTGCCTTTTCTGCATGTAAAAATGGTATAAAAAGGCCGCTAGGTCCATTCTAACGTATTTGACCAGTGGTCATTCAGCAGTAGACATATAGTATTGTCAGTCAATCAGGATTTGGCTCCATCCAGCTGCTAAATGAGGCCATAGATCATCGCGATTTGATTATATATAGGCAAAGGGTGCAAAAAGCACTTGATTTTCACCTCTTCTAGCAATATCATGAGTTCTAGTGCCAGGGATGGACACTGGATGACCACTATGAAGCAAGAAAATCTGCTGATCATGGAAATTATCAGTGCAAGCGTTCTTAAATGCCTTTCCCCATCTTATAAATAGCGCAGTTTTGCTTTTTTTCTGCTACTAATAGCTCAGTTGTCGACTATATGTCAAAACTGTCTTGGTTTGCACTCAAAAATCATATGGGAGGCACACAGAGACCCTCAAGAACCCCCAAGTGGCTCATATAATGATGGGGGGTAGGGAGCAAAATGTTTTAAAAAATACACCCAGGAAGCCAAAAAAATGGCAACATGAGATCTACAGAAGTCATGGAAAGAGAGCTAGTTTGTAAAATAAGGCTGTTCTAAGGCTGAAAGCCAAACACAAAACTTTCATGTTAATTTTTCGCAGAAAAAAAAACCTTTAAACACTTTTTTCTCAAAACCCATTTTTTTTTTTTTTTTTTTTTTTAGTTTTTTGCCATCTCCTTTTTTGTTTTGAAACCGATTCAAACTAGATTTGGTTAACATCATTATCACCATAAAACTGAAAAAATTACATGTGCGCGTTAAATTCGGTCTGTAAGTCTTAGGAAAAGAACTGGTTTTGAAAAAATTGGCGAAATTAGAATTTTCGCTGTATGGCATTTTCAAATTTTTGATTGCATGGGAATTGCAGAAAATACTTAACTTTTTAGATATTATATTAAACAATATGTTCACCAAGTTTTATCAAGTTTTGTTGAAATTTGAATAGATTTTAAAAATCAGTCAATTTAGGGATGCGAAAATCCAAGATGGCGGCATTTGCCACGGCAACTGTATGAAAAAGTCCCTTTTTTTTTTTTTTTTCACTGTTTTCCTCTAATTTGAACATGCTGAATTCGATGGAAGAGGTTGAGATAACCTATCTACAATTATAAAAAATAAAAAAATCACCTCCAGGACGCTAAAAACTAAATGAGCAATTTTTTGCACACAGAAAAGATTTCCTTCTACTGAAGCATGGTTTAAAAATACCCATAAGTGCAAATTGTGGCTCTGGGAATTACATGCAATGACTATATGTCGATTGACATTCTTAATATGTTATGGCAGTTTTTAAAGACTTGGTCTAAACATTAAACTCTAGATCTAGTTTAAAGTGCCATTGTTGCTCTTCGCCTTTTCTTTTTGTTCTTCTTATAAATATTATTATTAGTAGAAGAGAACCCATGGCCTCTGTGGGAGGTTTTGTTAATATAGCCCTGAGACTTGAACTGTGTGATATAGTGTGTGTACCTTGATGTTAACATTTTGGCTGATTAAACTGAATATTACTTAAAGAAAACGTATATTGAATGCTTCATTCTATCGAATGTACAATTCAGATCAAGGATCTTTGTGAGTTTATTATTCAGTAATTAAATGCATTTTTAGAATGTCAAATTTAGAAACTTTTTTTCAGGTTTATGTACATTGAAACACAGATCCATATGCAACAATGTTGTGTGCCAAATTTCATATAGATTCATTCAGCAGTTTTCGAGTCCATAAACCTATTGTGGGGTTTGTTACAGATTTATAGTATACATAGTGTGCAGAGTATCATAGTTTAGAATTTTTTAATTTTAAAGAAAATGTTGTTATTGTTAAGTATGCTGTTGTAATTATTTATTTCACCTGAATTACACAAATTCCTACTTTAAGCCTCAAATGCCTATTTATGAGAACCAGACTCCTGTTTTTGATGGGTGATAGGTCTGCAGTTGATTAGTATGATGTATCATCTATATATCAATGCCTTCTTTTCCTATACTATCTATTTTTGTAGGATTTTATCAAGAGCTGCCTCCAGCGAGATCCTAAGATTCGACTTACAGCTCGAGAATTGTTATTTCACAAAGTTTTGTTTGAGGTTCATTCATTGAAGCTTGTGGCAGCCCACAAGATTGTCAAATCCAATGGTAATATGACTTTTTTCTTTGTCACTGTCTTTTGTCTCCTGTTATATGTAGCTAAGTAACTTTCACTTTTAAGATATCTGAGATTTAAGTTTTCTTGCATAGATGTATTTGTCATTATGAAGACAAAAGTGACATTTTACTCATTGTTCATGTGAGCTCTTTGTGTCGTTTGAAAGTTGTGAGACAAAAATTGCCTTTCAGTTTAAATGTCTGTAAAATCTTTATATTCCTGTTTAGATTTTTTTTTTTTTTTAATTATTTTTTCCCAGGAAAATTTAGCAAACATTACAGCCCAGACTTTTGTAGCATATTGTATGAAAATCATTTTATCAGATGTATGAAAATTGTAATATGTCGTAGATTCCTCTTACTTTGTTGTTCCAGAAATGTTTTCAGAATATTGTTAGTAACAAAGCATTGTTTATTTATCATCAGCCTTGTTAGCTGAAAACATCACAGAGATATCCCAAGTTGCCAAGAATGATGATCCCAGTAGAGTCATAGCTGAAATCCCCAGTTTGGGAGGCCAGTTAGTACAGTGGAAGTAAGTCAAATTTATTATCTGCCATGTTGCGGATTAAAAGCATGTCAATATGCTCTCAATATCCTGTATATTTCAAGGCGTTGAATTTCTTGAAACCAGTCATTTATATTTTCATTTTGTCTTTTGTTTGTTTTGTTTCATTGTCTGAAATAACATGATGGGACTTAGAAGTTCATTTATATTGTTTTTCAGTAAGTAATACATTATATATTTAGTTGTTTTTATTTATTTATTTGTCTTTTTTTAAATATGAAATGATCGGTATGTTGACAGAGAGATTACTTTTACCCCCAGTACAACAACATTGATTTGAGAGAAATGGTAATAGAAATGGCCTATATGGTGGTGCACTTCAACATATTTGTGAAGCAAGTGGCAATTAAAGCTTGGAAAGACTTAGACAATAGGTTTACAATGATTGAATTTCTTGTTCAATTTGCAGAGTGTCCCAAACCCCGGTGTTAGAATTGGATAAACTTCTTGATGATGTCAAGTAAGTGTTTTATTCATCACTGCAGTCTTTTATTAATTTGTTTGTGACTCTGGTAAAATATTGCAATTTTAGTCTTACAATATGAATGTACATGTCGTGTGTTAAAATGTTTCAAGTTGTTGCCTCTACCTTGCGTTAAAGTTTTATTTTCTACAGTTGTTGATGAGAATATTCACTTGAAAAAAATCAAATAGAAATTAGTGTTAAGAAATCTGTCTTTAGTCACTTGTGAAATGTAAAAAGTATCTGTTATGTCAAAATTGTTCTTTTTTTTTTTTTCATTGAAAGAAATATAAAAGCTTGCTTTTAATTATTGATAAGCTTGCATTTTAGGTTTTCAAGTGAGTTCTCAGATAAAGCATTATTCCCTGCCTTCAGCCATTGATGAAAGTCAGTGATGCTGTAAATTGAGAGTGGGAAAAAACAACTCTTCGGGCTTTTACATTGTTTCTAAAATTTAGATCAAAATCATATAAATTTAGATGAACAGTAAGCACTAATGTGAAAATATGTGCGTTTGGTATGTCATGCAAAAAATAGTTGCACAAAGCCTCATACTGGAGTTTCCCAAGCAGTGGGCATCAGCTGTATAAGACAATGAAATTTAGTGATTGCAGATAGCCATAACCTCTTTTTGATACCAGCAGCCACATCTGGAGACAGTTATGTTGCCAATTGAATATGAGCCTGATTTAGCCTAGCTTTGACTGTGGAAAGCTGCATTGATTGTGAACTTTCAGTTAGTGCAGATAGGGTCAGTTAGTGCCATAGGATCATACAGAATGACAGAGTTGCACATTTCATACTGTGAAGAAAAAAAGCTATAAGCTTTTGAGCATTGGCCTGTCTGAAGATAGCATTGCCTATGCACTAAAATTAACATCGTAGTAGCTATATTTCAGTTTGTATTGTTAGGCACCAAGTGAAAGTAGATATATAATTTTTGGTTGGAAAGGAAAAAGAATATAAATCGTTTTTCTTTGGGACATACGGCTTAAGTTGATACCAAAAGTTTTATCTGGAGACATCCATGTACATGTAACAAGCAGACTATGAGTCTGATGAATGAATGAAATTCATTTGTACTGTACCTGTTGCACCAGGAATGGGATCTACCCACTAACAGCATTTGCAATGAACAACCCATCTTTGACCCGTCCACGTGCAATCAGCCCTGAGCTTGCAGAATCTGTCAAGTCTGAGACTCCAGAGCCCTATGATGTTGAAACAAGAATGATTGTGTCAATGACATGCCATGTAAGTTAGTAATGCATTTGTGTCATGATTGAAAGAAGAATGGTTGGTCATCAGTTGTATGCTGTGTGTCCAGTGTTGTTGATATTAGTTCATTTTTATCCTCTAGCCCCCCAATGTCTAGAGAGTGTTAAAACTACATTACCAAACTTTACTTTTGATTTCTGATATTGGCTCAGTCTATTTTGAAGTCTGCTCTACCACCATGCCTGAGTTTTACTATCCTGTATTTCTTGACTTGATTATGTTCTCTGCCACCAATATCGGGAGCTCTGGTGCTGGAAATGACACCAGCTGACCATTGGAGACACTGAACACACTGAAAAGGGCAAAAATTTTCACCAGAACCTCTAAAATAAAGCTTTTATAGCCTAATGAGAGAATAATTTGCCCCATCACTGCTGTTTCAGAGTACAGTAATGGACTGTCGGTCACGTAAAGAGTCAAGACACCTTTATTTCTGACCAAAGAAGACATTACGACCATATATAGGTCTCCCAGGACCCTGAAACTGCTTTGTGGCATGCTGTTAGTGATAGAGATAAGGGAGCAAAACAAGCAAAAAAATATGAGCAGATGTACAGTAGAGGGGAAAATAAGTCTTAGAAATCACAGAGATCCTAAGAATGTAAAACAATCATGTTTATAAGTTCAAAAGTCAGATATAAAAACTTCAGGTATTTTTCTCATTGAAAATACTTAAATGGTCCATCCACCAGTTCACTACCAACCAACGCATTATGCTTTAGTCCATAGATTTTGATTTAAGTTTCCTACATTAGAAAATCTGGCAAGCAGATTGCCTTGTCTGTTTACATTATTTCATGGACTTGGGTGGTGTTTTTGAAATTCGCATGTTGTTTTGATTACTTTTTTTTACTGAATTCGAACTGTCCTGTGGCTGCTATGGGCAACAAACATTTGACTACAATGTTGCAAGTGCATAACTGACAATTCTCTCAATCAGTGACACTCATAATCAGGATCATTATGTTACAGTGGATGTACTAAATCTAGATCGGATTTTCATTTGCAGGGAAGGTAGATCAACATGTAGAATTGATGATGTGGGGGGGGGGGGAGGGGGGGGGGGGGGGGGGGGGGGGGGGGGGGGGGGGGGGGGGGGGGGGAACCCCCCCCCCCCCCCCTTTTTTTTTTAAATTTTTTTTTATTTTCTTCTCATTTTGACACCCACAAACATGCCAAAACATTATGTATTTCAAGTAAACTAACATATGTTATTAGACATTCTATTACCTTTCATTTGATACATAACATGTCCTCCTAGCTGTATTCTAATCTACTATTTGTAAACTCATTTTTGGACATTACCCTGTAAACTTCGTGATGGCACAGCTTGAAAATAGTCTGGTAGTGAAAGAGTTAAATGTATTTGTCTCAAAATTACCTTTTTATGCACAAATAAATGTGTGATCTCCTTTCTTATTTCTGGACAAATTATAATGAAATTTGGCATGAAGACAAAACAAAACAATATAATTTTTGTTAAGAGAAATTTCTGATATCATTATAAATTTTTGAGAAATTTGAGATTTTGGGGTCAAATTTTTGAAAATCCATTACCTTTTATACCAACTCTGGAAAATTGTGGGGGGAAAAAAAATTAACACTATCAGAAATTTTGCGCGACAAAATTTATACCTGCAGCTCAAAATGTATACACAAAATTTCAAGCAAATCGGGAAAATAACAAAGCTTATTTAGAGTAAAGATATGCAGTGCTGTTGATATGGCAACCATGAGTGATTTGAATCACCAACCAGGGCTTCCAAAATTGACTCTTCCCCCCCTCCATTTCTGCTTGAATTCAGCCATGGTTCAGGGTTTTAATTGGTAAAAGCCAGCTAATTTCTCCTTCTGACATTTGTAACATACATATAGTTAATGTCAGGTAGCAACTATTGCTCTGGATGGCAAAAATTAACTGCAGTTATTTTTACACTGCAGGAATAGAATGAAGAGACAGAGCATTGGTTAGGACTTAAACTGTCAATAGAAACTATTGGAGTGTCAAGGTTTCTGTGGTGACATACAACTTATACCTTGAGATGATTATGTGATTTACAGTGTTATATGTTGTGTGCTGTTGGGTAAAGAATGTCAGTGCAATGTTTGATATGCAACTGTCTGACCAAATCAGCCCCATGACACTTTGGCTTAACTTGTGATTTGAATACTTAGGGCATGGATCACTTGTTGCAGAAAACTACCTTTCATTCCCAGATAACACGGATTGAAGATAATCCTCATCCCCAGCTCACATTGCTGGTGCGGTTTGATGATCAAATAAACAGACAATTGCAGTGTGAGGTGACGAATGACACTGGGGAATCATTAGCTGACGATCTGGTCTTTCATGGTTTCATCAACGAAGTAAGTGGTCATAACTCTTGAGTTAGCATCCAAACCAAGCTTTTGAAATGTTATGAACACAACAAGTTAAAATTAACAAGGTTGAAATCATTTAAGTTTTTTACTTTTCTGTTTCACAGTTATATTTTTTCCTGTCTAGAGTTACTGGTGCATATGCAAAGGAAAATGAATATATTTCACTTTGGAGAAAATAGTATTTAGCTATAGCTCTTGGTGCTGAGATCTTCCTCTTCAAAGAAAAGTACAATGGAATATTTAAAGTGAACCGCTCAGGACCAGAAAAAAAGTGTTGACTTTAACTTTATCTGTTTTTAGGGGACACAATCTCTGGAAGGCACATGCGGTCAAAATTTGTATTGTGTATTTATTGAGTTAGGTCTATGCCTCTTATCCATACCAAACAACAAACAACAAAAAAAGAGCTTCCCCCTCTAATTCTAAGCTAGTAGGAGTAGTATTTTGCCTTGAGTCGATGTCTTTAAGAAGTTTCAACTTTGTATCCAGATTGAGAAGCTATTTTTGTTCAGATATTCTGATCATGGAGTTGAGGATCATCTGTGTGATGGAAATTGGGCGCAATATCTGTCTGCACTTTTTTTTTTGGTTGTTGTGCGTGTGTGTGTTTGCGGGCGTGCAAAGAGAGCCAAGTGTGGGTAGGTTTTTTTGTGTATTTTTCACACAATGTGAGACAAGTGAAGAGAGCCAGTGGTGGAACTGTGTGCCACTTGCAGTAGTGTATGTGTATCAAGGCAGTCACTGCTCAGTTGTACTGACCAGGTGTGTGTCCCCGGCGGCAACACACGCGAGAAGGAATTGCTGCGTGGGCATATGTTTGTGTATCCCTGCTAATGCGAGACAGGTGAAGAGAGTCGAGCATCTTCACGATAGACCCACAGGCTAGCAATTGCACATAATGTTTTGTAACAAGACATGTCTTTCTCCCTGTCTGAATTTTTTTTTTACTTTGTTTTCACAAATTACTTTGGAATTGACTTTAAGCGAGATCACCTCTGAAGGTGTTGACTTTATGGGAAACAAGACTAATAAAATATAAAGGGAAAAAAAACGGGGCCGTTGAAACAGGTTTTCTTTAACCCAGAATTGACTTCAAGCGAGTTGACTTCTCGCTGGTTCCACTGTAGTATGATCTCATGGTCAGTAAAATCTGATTTATTCAACAAAACTCTCCTCTGACATTCACCTCATTCACCCAGTTTTGTGACAAGTGGTCAGTATTGAATACATACATCTTCTTTAATGGTAAAACATGTAATACATTGGTCTCCTAAGAGCCTGCTCAGTTAAGAACCCGCCACTGCTGTGAAATGAAATTTTTTTCTCTATAATTTACCCCCTTAAGAACCCGCTTCCAAATAAAAAATCCACCTAAGAGCCTGGTGCTGGACCAGACACCTGAGTATTTATGGTTCACATCGTATTGTCCACTTGAGAGAAATGCACAGTGCTAGATTTGCAGAAAAATAGGAACTAGGGTTTAGAGAACAGGTAGACGAAGGATTGGCAGCAATTGCTGATGTACGACTGCATAATCAGGCCTCATTGTGGACTAAGCCGTTAGCATTTCTTTAACAACACATGGGGCAGCACTTGTGATTGGCTCTGTGATAAGGAGAAGCAAGTTTAGCCTCCTGACTGGTCAGTTGTTTGCTACTTCGGTCAGTCTGTAAACACTTGAATCACTTGGGTGATTATATGTAGAATATCATAGCAATATCATGTTTTCAACAATGATACCGTTATGTAAAAAGTCACTCAACATCTAAACACTGGGCAGTATTGATATAATTATACACAAGAAAGATCAGGAATTCTTAGAAATTATTACAACACACACACAGGGAAGAGGGTTTTACTTATTCACATAGATCTAGCCATATGCCTAGGCACAATAAATGTTTAATCAACGGTAATGATCAACTAATCATAGTAATGAAGACAATCTGTGATCAGACGGACTGCATAACGTTTCAATCTGCCTAAGAACCCATCCGCCTAAGAGCCCGCTTTTTTTTTTTTTTTTGTCGTATGGCGACGGGGTTCGTAGGCAGAGACCACTGTACTAAAATATAGGACTTTTTTTTTTCACTTTTGCTTCGTTGAGATGTGAGATTTCATGAGGATGTCTAATGTTGCATCCATTCGTTTCATAAAATTTTCTTTCTTAGTTCAGTACTTAAATAATCTAGCTGTATGTGCACAATGTCTTTTAAAAGCACTTGCTGTCTAGTGAAATATAACAAACCCATTGATGCATTTATTGTCATTATGAAAACACCAGACAGATTCAACGGTATAAGTTGCATTTTTTTTTTTTTTTTTACTCCCATTTGCAGAAAGACCGAGACAAGGTTGCATCATTGATTGGAATCACTCTTCCCAACACCAGCCTAGCACAAAGCTTTGACAGAATATCATCGCCACCCCTAGTAGACGATGTATCATAGTCATTGCTTACCGGGGGATAGGCCTAGAATTTATGTGTAATATGTAAAAGTATTCCAAACCTTCATGTCTATAACTACTTAGTATTACTGTAACATAACATTGAATTGTTTCATCCAACTCTCATCCACATGGAGCGATGATGACAAGCCTTTAAGTGGTGTTTTGTGATATGAGATGAATCTGCTACTTGGGAAGAAAGAGCAGTTTCAGAAAAACTGCTGAATGATATTTGTGATTCATGCTCCAGACACAGCATAGTGATGCGAACATCGTTACCTAAATCTCACCAGGATATTGTTCATTTATGTGTTGTTTTGGAAGTGGAACGCAAAATACATGTATGTAAATTCTATTGTCTTAAAAAATCAGCTTCCATACAGAATGTCAGTTTGCTGTTTGTAATTTGCTTGAAAAGAAAATATGGGAGAAAATTGAATATCATTGATTCTTTCACAACACAGAGTATACAAAGATGTATGGAGCATAATAATTTTATTTTTTTTTTTTCTTAAACTTTATTTTGGTATTCTTTAGAGACATGGAAAGTGAATGTATTACTGATTTATTTTGGGATCAAACCTACCAGGCCAGTTATGTATGCATGATTTAGATGCTGTTGTAAAAAGTTGAAGTGAATTCTTATAAAGAAAATAAGCAGTTTTGAAAGTAAACAGCTCATCTACAAGTGAATGATGTGGAAATTGAAGGGGGCAAATATGTATATGTGTACAAAATAGCAATCAGGGAGAAAAGCAATGATGTGGATGTCTGGTCAAACTTCACCACAGATGTGCAGGACAGCCAAAGGGAAGTTCTGTATGGGTGTGTACAAACAGCTTGTTGAGAAGACTACATGAAAGCTGGTGTGGAAGGATCTCATTAATGACGTGGACCAAACAGCCAATGTCCTTCCCATGTCCAAAAACAGAACAAAGCCCATGATGCCCGAGGAGAACAAATCATCTCTACCTTTATGAGGGTTTGATGGATGCCATTTTTTGTGCTTTATTATTATGAATCGGTATTGTCCTGTGAGTTGTTGCACAATTGTGAATGTCCAATGATTATCAAAATGCTGCTGCTTTGGAAATGTAATGTATCTTCTGTGGTGTGGATGATTTTATCAATTATGACTCAGAAAAACGTGCTCAGATGTTTATGTGGCTCCCTTGGAGAAAAAAAAAAAAAATTATTCTTGGTGAGGTGACAATAAAAAATCAGCCTTGGTTATCATTTTTGTTTTCTGAACAATGTGTATTTTCATGTAAATGTGTCATTTAGAGTCCCATCCAGACACAGCACTTTGAACTGCATAAGAATCAAATTTATTCCAAACATAAATGCATTTTGGTGAAATCAATCTGTTTATATCTTTTATTTCCCATCAATTTTTTTTTTTCAAATGAATGACAGAGTGCTGAGGGGAGGAAAAAAAAATCGCATTCTTTACCTCAGATTGCTAAGAAGAATGCCTTTTTGAGCTTCCACTTCAGAAATATTCTACATGATCTTCTGACTTGCCCCGGGTTGCCACATATTCACATTGTTGCCAGCAAGAGGCAAAGAGTTTTACAAATGGAGTGTGTGATATTCAATGTTGGAATGCAAACACTTTGTTGCTTTCTTCACCGTTGAAACTTGTATTAACGGCTGATACTGATCGTATGATTTGATCAGTGTTTTCTCTCCTGCTTTTTCATGATAATGAATGAATATGAATGCTGCCTTTCTCGAAATTCTTTCGAGATTTTGCTATTGTCACATGTTGTGGCCTTAATTTGATTCTTTGTGTCAACATTTTATTTCCCCCAGTTTTTGTTCTTTTTTTTTTTTTTAATCCAAATTATTTGCTGTTTTATGACATGCCTGTTGTTTAATTGATTGATACTGATATTTAAGTGGGTTATTACTGTGTCCTGTTTGCTAATGTGACTTTATATGTTTGATTTGAAACCCTTGCATAGCCATTTCAATGCATATGATTCTCATGATGCCTATTGAACCCTCCTGTGTGGGGCTGTCAGCCAATGACGTATACTTCATCCTAAGAGCAAATGTGATACATGCAGTCAGATTGCAGGAAGTTTGCAAGGTTTAATAATGAACATCATAATCTAGGTCATGAACTGCCAGCACCAGATTTCTTATTTGTCATTTAAACATGAGAGGTGAGTACTAAAGACAGCCCATTTTACAAAATTTGGTACATTTTCAATGCTAACTTTTTCAGATTTGAAATTGGAAGAGTTTTTACAATGGAAACCTGATGTACCAGGTTGCTGGGTCCAGCATTGTGCCCTATTATAACTCATTCCTTTGTAACTAAATACAATGAGTAATGAATAATATGTTTTTCATAATGACAGGGAAGATTTTTTTTTTTTTTCAAAGGTAGTTAGTCACCTTTGTTGAATTCTTTTACTTTTTCATATCCTTCAAGAAGATCATGGTAATAAAGATAAAAGATATATAATTTCAGAGAAGTTACAATGCACTGATATTACTCATGAAGTGATAGCGCAGCAGCTTACCTAGTGAATACCAAACACATAACATTTCTTCTACAATTCCTGAGTATAAGGCACATGGTTGTCTGGCTGTGGATAAACTAAGATATTGCACCCAGTGAAGGAATACATTGGCAGTACTGTCCCACCACAGTGCTTTCTTTTATGTATTAGCAGAAAATTGCCAGATGAGTAATTACTCATAATATAATATAACTCATAAGATAATATAATGGTGGAAAAGATCTTTGATAACCACGCCAGTCAACAGCCTGTTAGCCCCTGTCATATCATTCATTTGACAGATTCATCACGCATGCTTTTGTTCGGCATTCTGTATTGTTCATGCAAAATAGCATTATGAAGAAGATGGGCATTTTCTACAAAGAAATTTCATTTTTTAAGTACACAGCTTAGAAGTTAAAAATAGCATGTTTTTAAACAAGATGGGAATCGACAATGAATGACTTAACAGAGCTAATAGGTTAAAATAGGCATGGATTATAGTAAGCATTCTGAACTGATGCTGTGATCATTTTGAAATAAGTTGATTTACATCTAACTATCTTACCTTGGGAAAGTAACAAGAAACAGCACATTTTCAAAAGTAATGGAAAGCATAATAATGGTGAGTAGGAATTCAAATTATACTTAATGATCAGATTAACATTTTAGAAAACTTAATGGGTAGGTACAAAAGTAGATCTTGGATGTGTTTTTATTTGAAATTTAGTTGGGTTTTTTTTTTCTGAAACACTGAAGGAAAGGGCAACACAAAGCTAGCCTTGTAGATGTGGCCAAACATTGAAATAACAACA
This sequence comes from Peronia verruculata, assembly GCA_038406235.1. Lineage (NCBI taxonomy): Eukaryota > Metazoa > Mollusca > Gastropoda > Systellommatophora > Onchidiidae > Peronia > Peronia verruculata. The sequence continues at coordinate 5,964 of JBCAUA010761212.1, read as the reverse complement.
ATAACAAGAAAAAAGTTAAAATATGCATTTCCACCTCTCATATGTTGTGAATATTTGGTTTATAAGATGCTTGAGGGAGAGAGTTTCCTTTTTCCTATGTCCATGTAAATTTACTGACAATTTCCTAGTCAAGATGATCACCACTTTCAACCAAACAATATTGGGAACATCATGCATGTCTTTCTATGACGCGTGAGAAGTTAAGAGAGAAAGTAACGAGTTTCTATTATTATGTAGATGTACTTAGACATACACTCTAACATGATGACAATGAACTTTGCAGGGGATGTGAAAAGGTTAAATTAAAACAGGGGATGCAATCCTTGGATGCAAGTTTAATTATGAATTACCTTCCCTGATTGAAGAACCATGTGAGTGACTGCACTGCTCGCTACCTTATGGCCAGTTCAGTTTTTTTGCTGTATATATATATAAAATGTGTGATTATGTAGCTGCTGCTCCTTTGTTTTGTTAGTTATTTTTCTGCTTTTTTAATTCTTTCTTATTTCTTTATTTTATGAGAACAGAAAATGTGGGCAGAACTTATATCTAAATACATGTAGTATTCAAAGATAACAATCACTAAGACTAAAAGTTAACTTTTAAGGAGAAAAACGTAGTACAAATGTGTGCACATGTCTGCATGAATATATAATTAAATCATAATCAATACATCCAGAAGTAAAATGGAACTGAAAATGCTGTGACTCAGTGAGAGTACATGTACGATGCTGTGAAGAGGAAAAGTAATGAAATATGGAACAATTACCTGCATTTAAACAGTATGACTAGTAGTACACAGCCTAGATCCAAAATAGCTTTACAGTCAGTTTGAAGCTCATTATTTTCAATGTGAACCTGAAGAATGCCTATCAACCTCTCAAAACTGGTTTTCAAGAAACACTGACAAGTGCAACTGGTTAGACTGACCGATTGCCTGCAGGTAGAAGTGTGTTTAGTGTATGACTGAAAAGACAAAGACCAATCCATCCTCTGATATCATGGTTGTGTGGCTGTAAACGACGACAAAATCATGATAGCCTCACACATGTGTGTAGTAGACGACACCTTTTCACAGTATATTCTACTCAATTGGGACATGAGCCCGGGGTAATGTGTGAAGTGAGGGACAGTAGGTGCATAATTTCTACATGCTTTGCACCTCAGGCCTTGCCTTTCTTGTTGTGTCATACTGCAAGGCAGTATAGCATTGCAGGTACTGGCACTTGATGTGGTACCAAATGCGTTCATGCTGCGTGGATGATTTCTTTATGCTGCATTGACGATTTCTTTGTCGCAAGAAACTAGTCGGGTACCTGAGCTTAGTTTTAGTTACACTGAAAATGAAAGAAAAGTGTGATCGGGGAAATAAAAACCGTTCGTGATAAGTGTAGTGTCTGTATCAGCTCATAGTTTTTATTTCATTATAAGCATAACAAATTACATAGTGAAAAAAAAGCTTCCAAAGATTCTTTCTTTGTAACGCAAGAGTTGTTTTAAGTGTTTTCTGAATAACTGTGTCAGAGTGTATATCAGCAGCTGCATTCTAAAATAAATGCACAGGCTGAACAACAAGGGAATCTTTTCTTGTCATTTTTTTTTTTTTAATTGGAACAAGAGGGAAAGAAGAAATTTCACTGCTCTCTTGAAATTAGTAGTTCATATAAGTTTTAGGGCATAAGAATAATAAATATCTTTCTTCTTTCTTGAACACTGTTGCAAACTTTTATTTTTATCTGTTTTTCTATCTGTTAAACATAACAGAGGCTGAATTGTCAACAGTGACACAGTGAAGAAAAATGGACGCCTTATATCTTCTGATTTTTTTTTTGTGTTGTTTTTCATTTAGAAAGATTCCATATGTTACATTTAGCCTTGTAGTAAAAGATAAATGGCTACAGATTTGAATCGAAAATATCATTTTGAGAAATAGAAATGGCAGTGATACATAACACATTGTAGTAGTAAAATACCATCCTTCAGTCTCATAGTACAGCCTGCAAGCTTTTCCACATCCTCATGTACATACCCTAAATGTCCAGTTGTTGACATCAAGAAAGATATTAACTGATCATAATCACCTTTGAGATGAGAGCAGGTGTAAGAAGCTACACTGGAGTGTAGAATTCCGGCACTTTAGTTTAGACAAGAATCTCTGAATGTTTAGAGATTATATTTATCCCAATCTATGGCACACTTTGCTTGTCTCATTTGTACAGCTCACACGAATGGATTTCATTTCAAAATGACGAGAAAAAAAGTCCACTAAAAACAATATGTGATAATGAAATTCATATGTAATGTGCAACTTATTTAGAGTGTGAATAGATCAGTTCTGAGAGAAGGTGTGTTTGCTTTTGTATGTGCTGAACGTGTCGTCACCCCAGAAGTAAATTGTTCTTTCTACAACAGAAGACTGCTGTAGTTAAGGCAGTTTAATTCTAAGGCAACGATTTGTCAGAGATAAAGGGACTTTATTGATGCTGTTCTTTCCAAGATACTCTACTCACATTCAGTCTTTTCAAATTCCACACTTCTGGCTTGTAATACTATTTTCCTATGAATATGTGTTCCTGGAGATTGTTGAGGATGTTGGCATGTCATTTAATCATGTCATTGTATTCCTTTAATGAATGTTTGGATTACCTTTTTTTTTTTCAAATGTGATGCTTGCTATTCCACAGATGCATTGGAGTATTTGGAGAGAATGTGTTTTAAATGCAATCCCTGTCTGCAATGTTCTATTGTTGATGATAATGTCAATCAGAAAAACTGTGCATGGATGTTCATTTGTCCTCACCATATTGCTTTCAAGCATTAGAAGATACAGACTATCGGTTGTCATATGCTCTGTGAAGAAAGATGGGCATCCATCTGTAAATGTTTTAAACAATCACAATCACAACTTGAGTCTAGTCGGTAGCAGTGGCATTAGGGTCACTATTTTCTTTCCTTTGTGGAAAGTGAGTCAGGGATTACACGTGTAGCTACACTGTTTCAATATTATTGTAGATACATTGCACATCTGATCTAGAAGTTATGTGTTAGACACACGTTGATGGGAGAAGATAAAGCAGTGTGAACTGAAGGGTGTAGTGTAAATAACAAAATTACTTTCACTGATATTTTTTCAATTCTTTTGATCATACTTTCACTGGCTTGTTTCTTGAGAACCATTTGATAGAAGGAATTTTTTTTAAAGGGGGGGAGGGGTGGATATTGATCCCTTGATCCATATCTGAGACCTATTTGGTCTTGGCATATTTTGAATTAAGTGCACATCTGTCTACTAGTTTAGCGTGAAGTTATTTTATTCAATTTGTTGCATGTCCTTGCTGGAAATTGATGAATTCTCAAGCCCATGCATTCCTCACTCACACTTCTTTCTTGACAATTTGTGTTTCAGTAAGCCCAAAAATGTTTATTTCTAGTATAATTTGATGCATGACGAGCATTTTTATTGTGTTTATTTGTAAACGCTGTATTTCATAATAAGGCTGACATTGAATCAGTTTTGTGGTATCCATGGAAAGATTTCTTTGTGAACCAGTTCAGCCATCTGTTGTTGCAGACGGGCTTGTGATGTAGCATAGTTGTACAGAGGCTTATACATATAGAAGATTCCTTGTGAGTTTACATCAGTAGAACAGTTTGAATAAAGTCAGACTGACTCCATCCTTGATTATATCCATTTTCAAGGCCTCTTTTTCACTTCTCTGTATGAGATTTGACAGTTTCTCAAGAAAAGAAAAAAAAAATCACTAAATTGTGTAAATTTCTTTATTTTTGAGATTAGTAATAATTATAATAAAATAGTAACAGAGAGCATTTACATAGTGCTTATTCCTGTACAGTGTACGAGCTCTAAATGCTCAACATTCCATTATTATCCCAGCAGTGCAGTGGAGACATTCAAAGATGTTATCAGCTTCCTGGGAATGCATACCAGGCGGCTGCTTGTTAGACACCCCAAACCTTATCAGTCTGTGGTATTTATGAGGTATAGATGTCACTGTAGTATCAGTCCCGTGATTTTATGCCGTGTAGAATAATCATTGTCCTTTTTGGACATAGAGGGAGGTGGAGAGAGGAAGGGAGAATGGTGAAAGGCGATGAAGTGGGATAAGGGGCAGGAGGGTAGATGGAGAGCGAGGTATCAGGACATCACCTGGTGACAGGTGATGTGAATACATCTGACAGCACCATATCCCCTAGTCTCAACAGAATGTTATCTCTTTGGCTCATGACTTCAAATTCTCATGTTCGCAATATATGTATAAATATCGTCCATGCAGGGTGTGCTGACAGTTATTGGAATATGCTGAAGGAGTCCTATCTCAGTAGTTAAGTGTTCAACGCAAGGGTATATTGCTTACAGCTCATGTTGCACTCTAGATTCATAACAATAGAACCTGTAGTGCTTGCATATGCGCATACACATGTTCCTAGTATTGGGACATAATCATGTTGCATTATTATTTGGAACCCACGTGGTCCCAGTCAAAAACTGAGGGCATTGAGCAGTGGGCTTATTCTGAATCTTGACATGGTGAAATTGAATCAGCAGCACAAAGTCTTAGCAACAATGATGATCCGTAGTGCATAGTACTAATTCGCAATCATCTCGTGACAATTCAGTGTTAACAAACAAGGTGGTTACTATCTCCACACAAGCATTGCAAAATTAATAGTAAGAGCCAGTTCAACTAGTGCAAGTTGAGACTTGAGGCCTCCTTTCTCCTGCATTCCCTGTGGAGATTGTTGGGCTTTCAGTGTATGCAGGCATGATCAGTGTTGTATAACTACTCTTTGAGTTGCTGTAATGTATGTAATAATGCTTTTGCTATGCTTAGTTAAAGTCAGTTGCAAGAAAGCTCACTTATAGATTCTTGGTTTATTTTATTTATTTATTTTTTTTTTTATGATTTGAAATGTGCTGGGAGTAAGGGAAGTGGTTATTTCAAGAGGATGATATTTATAAGCAAATCCTGTTTCATTTTTGACCATTTGCAAGTTCATCGCATGCAATCTGTTGTTCACGATGGACTGACAAATTAGAAAGATGATAATATTAATCTCAGCAGTTCCTCAGTGCTAGCAATTTATTGTACGTTCTTAGGGTTTGGCCCGCCAAAGAAATTTCAAACTTCAACACTGTAACTAGTGAACTTAATCAAATTTGTGAATATGTATATAAGTAGGATGTGGAAACTCAACCTTGAGAGAGAACTAAATAGATTTGTGAAATCACCATCTTGTTTTAAAAGATTTTATTGTTTAAGTTTATAAGCTAAACTTCCCAATCCCATTACATGTAGTTCATATCATTGGAATGATAAGAAAAAAAGGCAAGTGGGAGCAAGTTAGTAACTGTGCATCCACCCCCAGTAACTCATCTGTATTACATTATAGATAAGGTGCCTGTCTGCTGCTTATGAATTCCAGGTAAATTTTTTAGTTATTTGTAAGTTTTTTAGTTCATTTATAACAGGCAAATTCAAATTTATAACTGTCTCAAATAAAATATGATGTTTATAAAAAAAAACAACTAGATTCTGTTAAATCTGCCTTTTCATGTCAGTTTTAAGGATGTAATAATATCAAAGGAAATTTTTTTTTCAAATATATCTTTTTGATTATATTATTTCTTTATGCTAAAAGTGTCTGTAGAAATTTGCCAGAATCTTAGGGTATCAATGGTGACATCAGTATTCTTGTTTTAAGGGGGGGGGTCGCGTCCTGAAATGTGGATTTTGCCCAAAAAAATGCGTTTTTGAGCTTTTGTTTTCTCTTTAAAGTACTGCCTTTTCTGCGTTAAAAAATGGTATCAAAAAGTTGCTAAGTCAATTCTGACGTGTTTGACCACTGGTCATTCAACGGTAGACCAAACGTATTGTCAATCAGGATTTGACTCCACCTGGCTGCTAAATGAGGCCGTGGATCATCGCGATTTGATTAAATACA
>JBCAUA010761211.1:0-47623 GCA_038406235.1 Peronia verruculata | reverse complement strand
ACTGTACCTCGGCGAAAGCAGGCGGTATGCGAGAATGGCGGTACAGCGGGGGGCGGTATGACGAGGTTATACTGTACATGTAATAGTAATAGGCAACAAAGTATTGGGTGGCGAGTGTTTGACAGCACTGCTGGTAAGAAATCCCAAGGACTGCACAGCAGTAGCACAACCATGGCAACAAAACATTAAATAGGCCATGGAAGAGTAACCCAATTGGAACAAAATACTGATATAAGTATGCTAAATCATTTGACTGTCTTCACTTGGACTAGTATTCGAGTAACATTATAAAGGAAGTGCCGGTCATGAAAGTAAGGTTTTTGGGACAAAGATGTCAAAAATGAGTTTTTGCTATTTTTACGCACTAAGAACACTTCTCATACCAGAAAAACAATTGATGGGGCCAGAAATGCCCCCAAAACAGCGCCAACACAGCATCACTAAAAAATGACTGTATAGAGAGAATATATATATGAATATTCAATTTTTCAATTGTGATTTTCTCAATAGCATATTTCTTCACTCTTTCCTCTAAGGCTTTTTTTTTTTGTTTCTCAACCAATAGCCTTCACATTTGGAATATATACATCCTCCATAAAATTTGTTTTAATAAAATGCATAGCTTTCTCTGAATTTCATGTCCGTTTTTTAATTAAAATTGGATATTTGGTGGAAACTGCAAAAAATTTAGATCTGTCAATATATACATACCAGTATTTAAAAATTTGATAAAAAATACTCTACGGTATGTAAAGGTTTGTAAATTAAAAACAAATCCATTTTATTTTTAACATACCGGTAGCGTAATGTTATATTTTCATGTGCAAAATTTCATACTATTACTATTCCATTCAATGCTCTTGGAACCTTAGGCTTTTGAAAATAGCTTATTTTCAAAACAAAAAATCCAATACAGTGGTGTTGTCATGGCAACCAGATGCAAAACAAGAATTTGTTCCACTTTTCCTGCTGAATCTGAATTTGAAGAGTATATATAATCCCTAGTTCAAGCATTCGAAAAATAACCCTCAGGACCCAAACATCCCTTAATCCCACAGGCACTTGAAAAGTTGCAGTACAGTGATCTCCACATAAGAACCCGGTCATCGGGAGACAAAAAAAGCAGGCTCTTAGGCGAACGGGTTCTTTGGTGAATTGAAAAGTTATGTAACCCATCTGACCACAAATTGTCTTCACTGCTGTAATTAGTTGATCGTTACCGTTAGTTAAAGATTTATCTTTTTGAATAAGTACAGGCTTCTTCCCTGTGTGCATGTTATAATTAGATATAGCAATTCCTGATCTTTTTTAGCATATAATTGCATCAATACTGCCCAGTGCTTAAACGCCGTGTGAGTTCCACACAATGGTATCGTTATTGAAAACATGATATTGCTATGCTATCCCGCGGATAATCGCACGAGTGACTCAAGTGTTTACAGACCAACCAAAGTGGCAAACAACTGGCCAGTCAACTTACACCTTCTTATCCACAAAGCCAATCACAAGTGCTGTCCCACATGTTGTCAAACAAAGAAATGGTTACGGGTTAGTCAACAACGTGGCCTGATTACGCAGTCATACATCAACCATCACTTCCATTCCTTTGTCTACCTGTTCTCTCCACCTCCATCACCATTTTACTGCACATCTAGTACTGTACCTTTCTCTCGAGTGGACAGTATGATGTGGAATTATACCATAAATACTTGGGTGTCTTGCCCCAATACCGGGCTCTTGGACGGATTTTTGTTTGTTTGGGAGTACCCAGAGCGGGTTCTTAGAGGGGTAAATTATAGAGAAAAAATTCCGTTTCGCAACAGAGGCGGGTTCTTAGGCAGACCGGGCTCTTAGATGGAGGGTTCTTAGGTGGAGGCCGCTGTGTATCATGTTTTATCTTTTCCATAATTTTATATTATTTTCTTTGATACAACCTCAGATTTATCTTTTCACAAACATAAATAAGTTACTCCTAATTACCAAACTATACACTATTCATAGAAAAAAATGGATGTGATATCTTAATTTACAAACCTCTTCACCAAAATTAACAACATCAACATTGACTTTCTCCTTCTTTAACCTCTTGGCTACTTTGACCAGCTGAAAAGAAAGCAGAAATAGCACGAAGTTATTAAAAAAACAAAAAAAAACAAGTAGACTGATAAAAAACTCAAGATATCTGTTGCAGAAAATTTCCCCAACTATAAAAGATGGTATCAATGGAATTAATCTTAAATTACTGTCCTAATTTCAGTAAATTAATAGATATGAATAATGAAAGTCTTATAGCCGATAACACAGTTCACAAACTGATATCAAGAAGTAAAGACAAATAAAATCAAACACTATCAAGAAAACTCAAACAAGCTAATCTTGAATTCATGCAACTGTCGATCACATTTAAATTGCTATTTTTTCTTTGTATTGTTAACAGGTATTTTTTTAATTCTCAACACACATTTGGCGAATGATTTCATCATTGTCTAGCAGATCTCAAAGCGGCAGAAAGTCTGAATAGGCCCCCCTTTTTTTTTGTCTTGCCTTTCTTGCTCCAGGCTGTTGATGAGGCAGTGCACAGTGTATGTTTAAGTTTAAGCTTTGGACTCACTGAAGATGAATCACCCGAGATGAGGTGGTGTAATTGAGTTGTCAGTATTGCAAGAAATAACCATAGTCTAGATGATGCGATAAATGCACAGCAATGAGGCAGTTAACTCTTTCCATGCCAAAGAACGATATATCGTCGATATTGCGGGCCGCCATTGTACCAACAAACGATATATTGTCAATGTAGCGCTACTGAGTTTGTGCGACGTTTACATAGAGATAGACACTTTATCGGTTACTTTCGGAACGATAACCCTGTGTACTTCACTTCTCAGTCTTTTGGAGTTTGTTTTGAGTTGCGAAATTGTTCGATAACGATAAAAATCGGTGCAAAAACAAATTACCGGTTGTTGCTAAGGTAAACTAGTGATGGATACACCCACTCCAAGCCCTTCTTGAGATTCTAGACCCTCATCTCGGCGAATTTTGTCAGAAGATCAAGCACGTGAGCTTGTTTTTCACGGTGTTAGTGATAATGAAGAAGGATCTGATATCGATAGTCTAGATGATGATAGAGCTGACAAGGATTATGAAGTAGGCTCAGATCTGTGCCTCATTTTTCTTTTCTAAATTCTTCTTCTTCCTTTTCTGTATCCTCATCTTATTCTCCATTCATTTCCCTACATTTTCATGCATGATACATGTAATTCCTATGCACAGAACCAAAGTTATGATGATTTTTCTGCGGTCATTTATTTTTTCATGCGTGCATTCAAATATGGCCTGGCACAAATGTGGAAACCCCCCTGGCATGGAAAGAGTTAAAAGTAAATTTTATAAAGTAGTGACTGAAACACTCTATAGATCATTTGTTGTGAATTCCACAATCTTTAATGTTATGTCAAGGACAATTTTACCTGATTTTTATTACATATTTAGATATTCTGTACTTTCATCAAGATGAAATTGCTAAATGATTATAAATCTAGCAGAGGCAGACTCAGATCACACACATCTCGCCCATCCATATTTTAAAGACTGACACCTTTACAAAATGACCCTTATTGTTAATAAATGTTGTTTAGAGATGCTTTTTTTAATGTCAGTGTCTGAACAATTTGTATACTTTCTACCAGAAGTTAAACATATTAAACAGCTGTACGCTTGGCACATGCAGTAAACCATTTTCATATAGTCCATCAATTTTTTGTGGCAATGACAGGCCTTTGCAAATGAACGTCATCGTAAAAACATGGTGTTCAATGTGTTTTTGTTTATACCTCTAGATTTGTTGTGGTCTGCGGAGATGGAGAATACATCATCTACACTGCCATGGCCCTGAGAAACAAATCCTTTGGCTCAGCACAAGAGTTTGTGTGGAGTAATGACTCCTCTGTCTATGCTGTGAGGGAGGGAAGCACATCAGTGAAAATATTCAAGAACTTCAAGGAGCAGAAATCCTTCAAGCCTGACTTTGGTGCTGAAGGTAATTATGGCTCCTGACCTTTGACTTGACCTCATTTCTCTTTTCTATCTATAGCTGTTGTGAAATAAATTCAGTGATGATTTTTTAATGTCTGATTCGGACATGTTGGGAAAAGATTTAAAAAAAAAAAAATTAAACTTTTTATTTGCTTTCCTTTCTTTTCTTTTTTTCTTAGACCATTAACATATAAATTTTTTTATTAATATGATATTTTTAGATTATGTCAACTGTAAAGAAAAGAATTTTTGTTTCTCGCAGCAGATCATGGGTTGAAATATTTTATTTTTTTTTCTGCATTGAATGATGCATATCAGGTAGTTGTATTATTCTATATTATTATAGAATAATGATGTGTTTATACTACATATGATTATATTGCAGGCATCTTTGGAGGAAACATGCTGGGTGTGAGATCAGTCAGCGGCTTGGCCTTTTATGATTGGGAAACAACAGAGCTGATCAGGCGTATTGAGATCACTCCTAGACATGTATGTTTGAATAGACCTGTTTAGAAAGCAGAGCTGTTGAAGAATAATTTCATCTTGTAAAGAAAAGAAGTTGTCTTATTATGCACAGATTAATTGTGATGATTTCTTGTATTATTTTTAACACTTGAAAAGTCTTTTTTTTTATTTTTTATAGAAAGCTATATACTGGCTGGATGTACATGCACTGCTGTCAGTGTATTGTTAAGTTGGGATTAGGAGGGAATCTTTAGTGTTTTTGTTGAGAAGACCAGAAACTCTGAGAATCACATTGCAAGTCACAGCCAAAAACAGTGGTAGAGTCAAGTATGTCTCAACTGAAAATAATGGAGATAAATCATAGATGATGTTTTCCATTTGATAATTGAACTTATCTGATATGGAATAGTGTTCTGTACAATTATTATTTCTAGTGTTCTGAAATCAATTTTAGAGAGCATTTATTTATAAGCATGTTTAATGTCTCTTATTTGTCATATGCTAGTAATTTGTGATGCCTATTTGTTTTCAGATTTTCTGGAGTGAGAATGGAGAGCTGGTATGTATTGCTACAGAGGACTCATTCTTCATCCTGAAATATAGCGCTGAGGCTGTAGAACAGGCTAAGGAGGCTAAGGACAAAGTGACAGAAGATGGTATTGAAGATGCTTTTGAGGTAAGAACCATCACTATAAAATGTAACATTAAATTTAAAAAGATTGTTAAGATGTGGAAACACTAAGTATAATGTGTTCAAGTTATCAGCCAACTAAATCTCTGCATAAAAAAAAAAAAAAAAATAACTGTAATGGTTTGATTGTCAGCTATATCCTCTGTCTAAGTTTAATGTTGATTCTGTTGTTAATCGGTTTATTTGTGCAGGTTTAAGTTCATTTTGAAAATAAAAAAAATTATTTGGCAAAATTTAGTTTGAAGTTTTAAATGACAGCATTTGCGGTTTTTTTGCTTGTTTCATGTGAAAATCAAAGGAAAATTTATTTTTTATTCCCACAGTTAGAGGTGTATGAGAAATATTTTAATGTAATCTTTATAGAAAACACTTGTTCTTAGAAAAGCTATGTGAACAGTGATGTATAGTCAATATATATTGTGGAGGTCAGTTGAAAGAGTTTGTACATATATCAATACATGTATATTGATTCTATAACAAATATATTGTTGACATCTTTGACATTGAAATGTTTGTGAATCTCCTTCTCTAGGTTCTGAATGAAATAGAAGAGGCTGTGCGTACAGGCTTGTGGGTAGGGGACTGTTTCATCTACACAAATAGTGTCAACAGGCTCAACTACTATGTTGGTGGAGAAATTGTCACCATTGCTCATTTAGACAGGTAACTCAATCATCTGTCTTTTTTTTTTTTTTCCCTAATGGAAGACATTGCATTTTAGAAAGCATGTAGATTTTAGAGCAGTAGTGAAAAAGGTTTTGACCAAGATTATGCAACATGTCAAAAAACTGCATGGGACATATGAAATAACGAAGAAAGTCAAGTTTTTAACTCTGTTATTTGCAGCAGTGCTGAAACATTGAAAACTTGTGATAGTCCTGGTTGAGTATGCTAATAGTGTTCAGCAGTCATTCTCTGCCAGAATCGCACTAGGTGTTCATGCATGTTTCGCGTAACATAAGAGAAGAAACAAGAGGTACAGTCTTGAAATTTTTTTTTTGGAAGTTTCAACCATAAGTGAAGCTAGAGTCGTTTCTTGTGTGAACTATACCCTTATCGCACTAATACGATGTTTCTTGAATCTGATTTTGTTCTCATGCCATTCATATTTTTGTCTGAGCATGGAAATGTGAATGTATCTTGTAAGTGTGCTGTCTCTCATTAAATGTGAATGAGAAATCCTATCAAGGACAAATAAATCTTATCTTGTCAAAATATTTTCATATATATTGTCATATCAAAATGGTTAACTTATCTTAGGGTGAGATTGAATGGAAGGTTTGGTCCGTGGCTATAGCTTGGAAAAAGTGAAAGATAATGTCTGATTGATTGATAATGGCACGGCTGTGTAATATTATTATTATTTTTGGCAGAGTGATGTACTTGCTGGGGTACATCCCCAAAGACAACCGTCTCTACTTGGGTGACAAGGAGCTCAGCATTGTCAGCTACTCCCTGCTGGTGTCGGTGCTGGAGTACCAGACTGCTGTCATGAGACGAGATTTTGACACTGCAGACAAGGTCTTGCCAACTGTGCCCAAGGAGCAACGCACCAGAGTGGCCCATTTCTTAGAAAAACAGGTATGATATTGTCTTTTTGTTTATTTATTAACAGAAATAAAAAATTTCGTTGATTTCTTCAGTAATAAGCTGGACTTTTTTTTAAAAAAATAATTTGCTCAGGTAGTATATCAAAGTTAGAAGACTTGCTTGCTGTTTTTAATTATCATATGGGATGTATCAAAGGAATTGATGTAAAATGTCACAGATAAATAACTTGATTGTTCTCGCAACACATCCAACTGAAAGAGTGCGCATTATATATTATTTCAATGTGGAAAAAAATTAAAAAATTTTTTGATTTGAGGACTTAATACTGTTTTGTACCAGGGCTTCAAATCCCAAGCCATGGCGGTGACCTGTGACCCTGAGCACAAGTTTGAGCTGTCTATCCAGCTTGGAGATCTGCGCACGGCCTACGAGCTGGCCAAGGAGACCCAGTCAGACCAGAAGTGGAAGCAGCTGGCAGAACTGGCCATCAGGCGCTGCGAGTTTGGCCTGGCACAAGAGTGCCTGCATCAGGTTGGTTGAGTGGTCAGAATTTTTCTTTTGCACATTCTGAGGTCAGCTACCAATCAATCACTTTACAGTACAATATGGTCCTTGCGCTGTTAAAGAAGTGGCATAGCTATTCAAAACTGAAAACATGATCACATTGTTCTCGACAGAATGTAGTAAGAATTGTAGATTTGAGCATTTATTTATTTTTTTTTTCAATTGTTATGTACATTCCATGACATTGTTTGATGTTATAAGAGTATTTGGTTTAAAGGCTCATTGTCCTGTTTAAATGTTTAGAAAATGTAGATATGTTCATAGTGTAATCTTGTAAGGAAAGAGATGGATCGAGATATATTTTTCATGCAGCTGCTAGAATAGACAATGATTCCTTGAGATAGTAAGTTTGCGGAAACAGACACTCATTAATTCATATTTGTGGTAGTGCTTTGCAAGAAGGTTTATTTTGTTGATTTCCTATTTTCTTTTTGTCAGTTTTACATGCCAGAAAACTGATTTAACTCTGATTCATTATTCAGGCACATGACTATGGTGGTCTTCTTTTGCTGGCCAGCTCAGCTGGAAATAGAGAGATGGTTGGCAAACTAGGGGAGGCAGCAGAAAAATCTGGCCAGAATAATGTGGCCTTTCTCTCTAACTTTGTTCTTGGCAAGTAAGTAAAAATAATCTTTTACTTATCATCTTTTTTTTTAATTTTTCCCACGTTCGATCTGATCATTAGAGAAGCTGGGAGCAGAGTAAGAATTACGTAACTCTTTCGGTTCTAAGATGTTAATGTCTATCAAGGGAAATTTTTAAAAGTTTAGGGCGTTTATGATAAGCGTTTTCATTTTCTGGAGCTATTGACAGCAGTTGTATCTGTTTGAAATCATTCAGCTTGTTATGTTTCACAGTAATTCATAAAAGTAATTCATACAAATTGGTATGTAATTTTTCAGTTTGTGTTTTGTCATATTTTGTCATAACTAAATAGCTTTATTTAACAAAATATTCCTTTTTATATGTTGGTATGGTAGCATAGGTAAACTAGTCCTACTAAGGTTAAAAATTTGCCTGATCTAAAAATGATAAAGCTTAAATTTATTTATTCCACTCAGTAATTTAGTTAGGAGAATAAAAATTTGCTTTTATGGCCAACTTTTGCATTTGACATTGTAGATGTGAGGAATGTCTGGAGATCCTGATCAATACAGGACGTTTACCAGAAGCTGCATTCTTTGCTAGAACATATCTCCCCTCACAAATCTCAAGGTAAGAATGTAGAAACGTTTCTCCACATTCACACTAAGTGTGTATTAGTTCTTGAAGTTTTCATAAACTGATCAATGTGTGTATTTAGAAATGGAGGATAAGAGAATCATCATGGTGAATGTTCAGAATTGCAGAATAACACAGTTTTGTGTAAAAATGTTTGAAACCTTGAAAAACATGAAGACCCAACAAAATAATGGAGTGGGGAAAGTGCAAGAAGAAGGGTTTTATGTACTCAATTTCAAAATTTAGTGTAACATTGTTTTCACCATCTTTAGGTGATAGTAATGGCAGAATTGATGATGTCAGTGGTCTAATGCTAGGCTGTTGAAGTGGGGATCAGAAGTTCCCAAGTTTTCAAATTGTAACCAGGCCTAACATTTTTGTCCTTTAAAAAGACAGTTTACACTAATTTTCTGACTTAACCGCTTTAGAGTAGATATCTGGCTTTCGACAGAGAATGCTATCGTTAGATAAAGAAGAATTTACATGCTTTATAACCAAGTCCCTTCTGTGCCTTCCATGATGAGGAGAGCACACTTGCATGTCTCCATGAGATCTGTTGAGATATGTTTTTGTATAAATACCATCTTTTTCATTTTCGTACAACAGAAAAATGTGATGAGATTTTTCCTTTTCTGGTTTCAGAGTGGTTTCCTTGTGGAAGGAAAACGTAGCCACTGTCAACAAGAAGTCAGCAGATTCATTGGCTGACCCCACGGAGTATGAGAATCTGTTTCCAGGCCTGAGGGAAGCTTTCAAGGCTGAGCAGTACCTGAAGCCACAGAGGCAAAAAGTCCTGCCAGCTGCAGCTTTCACCAAAATTCCAGTTAGTTTTGAGGCTATTTTTTATTTTTTTTTTCAACCAGTCTTTTATTTAATTAGCTCATGAGTGCTAGAGGATCATCGAGATAACTTCCATCAGGAGGTTGAAAGACATATATAGAACGTAATGTAGAGGATCATGATATATTCACTATCTTTCAACCTCCTGTAGGTGGTCATCTCGCAGAAGATCATTGAGAGTTACTTTCCCTCAAGTTTCTCAGAATGAATCGACATACCTTGACGTTTGATTTCTCTGAATACCTGATCTTTACCTGTCACTGTTTCTTGAATTCTGTGATGCTGATGAAAACAAAATAAGACAAGTCAGGAACAAACACTAAGTGTGCATTAGTTCTTGAAGTTTTCATTAACTGAGAGACTTGAGATCTAGATAAGATATACTACTGGTTTTTGCATAAGCAGTTAACTTCTCATTATGGTGTGGTTTGCTCTTCAAGTTAACAGTTAATAAAACTGTTTAAGGTCAAGCGAATTTCAAATATTAAAGTAATTATGTGTCACCTTTACCTTGAAAGTGAAAACTACAAAAGAGTTCTCAGGCACTGACACAGTGCTTTGTCAATTTTTTATTCATTACCAATAATTTGCCTTTTTTTCTCAAATATAGTTAACTGTTTTTCTTCCTCAGTATAATCATTTTATCATTGCATGTGAATTTTGTTATATATGTAGAAAAATCTGCATCACAGTGGAACTTAGATTTTTTTTATTCTGGTTTGCAGTATTTAATGTAAAGTTATCAACTCATGAGTGGAACTCCATTTGCAGGGTAACACAGAACGTAACCCCATTGAAGAGATGCAGCAAGCTGAGGAAAGTGGTCGCTTTGTTTACACCCCACCAACAACAAAAGATGATGATGATGAGGATGCTGAAGATTTTGAGGAAGCAAAGGAGGCAACACCGGAGAAGGTGAGAAACACTTTTCAGTTATTTCCTACGTGTGTGCCACATTCCTATCAGCTTTGTTAAAAATCTACCAGAATTGTTTTCCCTAGATCGATTGAAACTTGTATTGAGGATATAAAATAATTGCATTTGTTTTAGAGTTTCTATATCCCTTTCCTTATCTATTCAGCATAGTTAAATAAAACCATTCAGCTATTATAATATGAATGATTTCAGGGATGTGTAAAAATTTTATCAGTACGTGGTGGATTGATTATCAGGATATATATTTGGATAAAAAGTTTGGCGAATAGTTAGATTTATTCCTTTTTTACAACCAGGAGTAAAAAAATAAATCAATAGATGATTGGATGGTAGGATCAGTTTCATCTAAACATCACTGTAAACTTACAGGCTGCCAGTAGATTACATGCACTTTGATAGAAGGGTTATGGCAGAGCATTGCTGCACATGTTGTTTGTGTCCAATTAGCACTCGTGCTTGTATATTTTCGGCTCTTCCTTCATTTTGTCAAGTTCTGTCCCTTTTCTACACACATGACTTTGTAAATACGTGAATATGCAGTAGATTCAAGATTAAAAAATGGTCTGTTTGTATAACTGATACAAAATAATATAATATTTTTGCCTAGGGAAGTCGTTTCATCATGACTGAAAAGATACTTTTTCTGTAAAGAACAAATTTTGCAATACAGATTTAAAGTGGCGCTCTTTAAACATACAGTAGACCTTCAGTCACAATGCTAAGAGCTCATTTGTTATTATTTTGTGTTCATATCATAATTGCCATTACGTCTGTGCTAATGAGATAAGGATTTATTGGTGCAAAAATGCTCCAGTGTGTTTGGTCACAGGAAATAAGTGTTTTTGTGAGACACTGAATATGTACCACTGTCTTATAGAGAGAGTTATACCTCTAGGCTGTTAGTGAGATACTTAGTTTAGCACGCTGTAGATTAACATCTAAAAAAAAAAAAGAAAACTACATATATGCACATTATATCGCCTGAGAAAACGTTACAATACAGTTATTATAGTTAATATTTTGGTCCTCAGATGGCGTGTTTTCTAATGTATATTTTGCACTTAAAACTGAGAGGTTGGCAGATCTGCTTGCAGTAAATCACTTTATCACCTAAATCACTATGAAAAGAATAACTTTCAACATTCACTTCATCCACATATCAGGACACATTTAGTAATTCTATGTAGCTTATATTTATCGTGGTTTGTATTTTTTCCCCCCCTATTTCCTTTCCTTTCCCTTCAAGTCTCCTGCCCCTGCCAAAAAAGAAGAGCCCAGAATACCCTCTCCCTCTGCTCCCCCCGCTGCTGCAGAGCCACCCAAACCTGCCCCTGTACTGACACCTACCCCTGTTCTGACACCTACCCCTGCTCCAGTACCCACCCCTGCTCCTGCTCCCGCTCCTCCCGCAGCGGAAGATAAGCAGTCTGTAGAAGATATCGAAAAGGAGTTGGAACTGGATCTAGAGAACGTTAACATTGAGGATATTGATGCTTCGGTAAGTGATAGGTTTGGAGACTAATGTACAGACCATTTTGTGAGCTCAGTTCTGTTGCCCTATCTCCTTTTTTCACATTTTGAGGAAATTGATGAGTTTAGTTTAGCAATCTACCTTTTGGGCAAGTGATAGGTGAAATGACTACAGTTTAGGGTAGATTTACTATCTCTTTTTCACATGACATATATATCTCCAAATTGCCCAAAATGGAGATAGGACAACAAAGAACTCAGCTTGCAATTTGCTTATTTCTCCGTGAGATAATTAATTTTTTAAGGCGGGATGTGTGAATGACAGATACATTGACTTTCTGAACCACAGAATAATTCTTTTGAGCTTTGATGTGCTTTATGGATACTACCTTTAATGTTTTATTGAAGTTAAAGTGTGTTATTGTTGACAATACTGATGTGTTGACAAATGGCAGGCTGAGGAACAGGGATCCCAGTCTGGAGAAATTTATCCCCAAGTAAGACCGATTTTGGCAATTCTTGTGAAACACTTTGCCATCAGTAAGAAATGATGTTAAGATCTTTTTGTCATTCAGTTAAGTCAAATTATTTTGATGTCAAATTTTGCATCTATTGTACAAATATGATGATGTCCATAGAAAAGTAAACAGGTCTGTAATTGATATTGATGAAAGTATTCACTTCAGTTTTCTGCCATGACATATTCGCTTGGCTCCTGTGATTCCAAGATGGGTAAAATCCAGTTTTCTCAATTAGTCTTCCTTTGATATTTCACTGATCTTATCGCGACCAGCTTCTCTGAATCTTGTTGAAAGGAAGTTTGCTTGCACATTATTTTCCACCCATTTTATCTGCACAAACACAGATTAATAAAACACACTTTGTGACCTGGTTTACCACTAATATTTGTATTCTTCTAATTGTTATATGTCAGGACTAACATATTGTGCATATCATTCAGTTGCAAACCAGCCAGCTCTGTAATTCTGAAGTTTCTGTGTATGATAGTGAACAACAGAATTCAAGATTTTATGTTGCTTTAAATGTCATGGAGGGGCAACCAGTAGAGGTAATGTAAAAAGACATTCCATATGCTGAAAAAGACTATTTCACTGGTCACTTTTATGTAAATGACAGGGTTCACCCAAGAATTGCTCAATGATTTTGCTAATGTTCTTTATCTGAATCTTTGCCAGTTGTTATGAGTTTGGACCATTTATTTTGTTTAAACACCTGCTCTCTACCAGCCTTCAAAACTTATCAGTTTCATCTCAACAATTTTTAGTTTATGACAAATCCATTCACAGCTGGTCTTAGCGATAATTTTAACCATACATTAATATCCCCTTTTCTTTCTCTTCCCTCAGGAGATGAATTTGGATGAGGATGATTTATTACAGGACTGAATCTTGGAGTAATATCTTTCACAGCTCAGAATCATTCAGTGTCATGATTAACTTAAATATGAAAAACAAAACTATGGATAATTTTATCACATGATGTGCATTGTATTTATCACCATCAGTCATACATGTATGAAGCTGTATATCAAGTCTCAGTGTAATGTATCTTTGTCGTTCTCTCAAATCTCATCAGTCATGGACCAAAAACTCATGTGAAAGATTTGAGAATGCATGAGGAAACCTTTATAAACTGTTGTTGTTGGGTTGTTGAGAGATTGTCCCTTGTACTGATTGATGTTTTGGACCTGAGAAGTCAATTTAAATGAAGATTGGAATGACATGGAATGAATCTATTGTTAATCTCACTCTCTCTCTCTCCTTTTTTTACTGATGCAATAGTCTATTGGAAAATAGTGGTATATTCAAGGACCTGCTTAAAGAAATTTTTTCCCTTCTTATTCCCACAACTCAGTTATATTTTTGCTTTTGAGAATTTCTTTATTATCTCATTTTAGTTTTTTTTTTTTTTTTAGCAGTTTTGTTAAATTTATTTCAACTTTATCCTGTGATTTGCATTTTTGTCATGACCAAGTGAGCAGTCTTTCCTGAATGAGTCATTTGGCAGAATGGAGAATTCTTTTGGGGATTGAAAAAAGCTTGCATGTGGCACAATTTGCCAGTGAAAAATAGTGAGAACAGCTTTTCAAGAGAAAATCTGAAAGTTGAATAAGATAGAAATAGTTTTTGCCATGCCAAGCATAGATTCAGGCTTTATATGTTAACATCCTATTTTAATGATTTTGTTTTTCAGTTGGTATTTATGTCACTGGTTTTCTATAGGGCTAGACAGGGTATTTGAATTAACTGCCAAAAAAATTGTAAAATGTTTATGTCATCAGCTGTCTATTGGGATATTGGCAAAACAAAATAGTGTCAATGAACAAATAACCTGGAGTAAGTGAAGAACACGAAAAGCTGATGTACAGTGTGCGCGTCCAGTATCATTCAATTTATGACTTGTGTGAAATCATTTTTTGTTATTTTTGTTGGTTTGCAAGTGTGCAAGATTATCACTTGAGTGATGTCGTGAATTATGTCCATTTTCAATATTTGTATGGGAATGCTTTTTGTTTTTGTTTTTTTCTTCAAAGTTTATTAATAATTGATGGGTATTTTGTGCGGGGCCTTTTTTTTTTTTTTTTCATTCCAACTAAATTTACTCATGGTCTATTTATGTGATATATTATAATGTTCTTTTGTACAGGAATGCTACTGAGACAAACAATTGGGACGTGAAATTGCCTGTTATGACTTGTCAAATTTTGCAGTCATATTTGTACACTGATTGAGGATTATTGTTAATTCTGTTCATTGTTTGTAAAAATGTATTCATGAAATGTGTAGGTGAGAGTTGTTTTGAGTAAAGACATTTTTTCTTTGGTCAGGAATAAAAAGTATGTGTGCTTAGTAAGATTCATGGAAACATACTCTGGGATTGTTTAAAAAAATTTTTTTAATGGGAAAAGTAAAATCCTGCGATGACAAAATGATTTTGGTAGTGTGCGCTAGGCTGTTAACAAAAGTAAGTGATTGATAACATACAATGTGTATGTTAATCCTGTGTTTGGAGATTACCCCTAACTTGTAAATGCACCAAGGAGTTACTTGTCATGAAGGATTTAAGAGCAGATTTGGATCTGATTATATAATATGTTGTTATTCATCAAAGTTTCTGTAGATCAGTAGTGTT
This sequence comes from Peronia verruculata, assembly GCA_038406235.1. Classification (NCBI taxonomy): domain Eukaryota; kingdom Metazoa; phylum Mollusca; class Gastropoda; order Systellommatophora; family Onchidiidae; genus Peronia; species Peronia verruculata. The sequence goes on along the minus strand of JBCAUA010761211.1, from coordinate 32,697 downwards.
CACAGATTTATCAGTTCACAATGAGACGTTTATTTGAGAAAATTTTGTACTCTCTTGCCTATGCTATACTTTACAGGCAATGATTTCAGGCAGGCAAATACTTTAGAAGAGAATGACAGTGGAGTATTGTCACGCAGAATAAGTGTTAAACTGTAGACACAATTTTACATGGAAACTTTCTCACTGGATTTCTGTTTCATGGAAAATTACTATGCCAATAAAACAGTTGGAAACTAACATGGCTTCTGATTTTTTCAGAAAATATTAGTACAGTGGTCTCAGCCTAGGAACCCTCAGCCTAAGAGCCGGGTCCGCCTCTGCTCCAAAACAGAATTTTTTCTCAATAATTTACCCCTCTGGGGACCAGGTCCCAAATAAAAAAAATCCACCTAAGAGCCTGGTGTCAGGCCAAGACACATGGGTATTTATGGTGTAATTTCACACTGAATTGTCGACTTGAGAGAAACACACAGTACTAGATGTGCAGTAGGATAGGGACGGGTGGAGAGAACAGGTAGACAAAGGAGTGGAAGTGATGGTTGATGTATGACTGCATAATCAGACCACATTGTGATTGTGAGCTAACCCATAACTATTTCTTTGATCAAATGTGGGACAGCACTTGTGATTGGCTCTGTGGATAATAAGGAGTAAGTTTAGCCTCCTGACTGATCAGTTGTTTTTCTACTTCAGTAGGTCTGAAAACATTTGAGTCACTCATGCCATTATCCACAGGGTAGCATAGCAATATCATGTTTTCAACAATAATACCGTTATGTGAAAACCCACTCAATGAGTAAATGCTGTGCATTATACGCTAGAAAAGATCACACACACAGGGGAGAAGGTGGTACTTCTTTGCATAAGTCAATCTTTAACTAACAGTGACAAACAGCTAATCATAGCAATGAAGACAATCTGTGGTCAGACAGGTTGCATAACTTTTCAGTCTGCCTGAGAACCCTTCTGACCAAGAGCCAGATTTTTGTGTCTCCCAGCAACTGGATTCTTAGGCAGAGGCCACTTTTTTTTTTTAAAAATTAAATAAAAAGGCTGGTATAACTTTTACTCTGTATCAGCATCATGGAAGAGTTATACATCAAATAAATAATTTGTTTATATATACACACACCCCAAGGTTGACTGATGTTTTAAGAACCAAGCTCTGGGATGAACATACAAAGACACACTATACATTGAAACAAAGCAAGATCAGTTTACAAATAGCAATTATGTTTATTTTCCACAGTTTCAACCTCTGCATCTTCTAACCATGCAATCATATCTAATGCCTTTCTTTTTTTTTTTCAAATATAATGGGATGTAGATTTATGATATAAAAAAAAAATTAAATGACATGTTTTCTCCTTATACTTAGAGAATTATACACAATATACAGAACTCAGGAAAAGCATGGATGAGAGATTTAAATAAATAACATAGCCAGCCAGCGTGAAGAATTCAATCTATTCTAACGATGGTCAACTAGAGTAACTTCTCCAGATTAGGAGAAAACCTGGCATTTTTAGTCTAAAAATAGTGTAACCAGTCTAATGAAAACTGGAATTATTATCAGAGATTCAAATTTTAGGACTGCCAGGAAAAAACTTCGATTAAAAACTGAACAAATGTCATAATATTTTAGTCTTATCAAAATGAGGAATTAGGCATTGATGGAATTGTACTCTTGAATATTTACTATGTCTCACTCTTTAAAAATGATGAATTCCACATCAGTGGAATTGTTTTACTGAACTAGATCCTTGAACATGTAATTAATTAGCAATCTATATAGATTATCATATCATCCACATGAACAACAACAAAAAAATTATAATAAATGGGGGAGGGGGGAGCAGGGCTTTTTCATCTTATTTCTCTTATATTATTCTCAAGCGCCAGCTGGTATAAATGGTACATTTTTTTTTCTTCCTGAACTCAAGTGATCCAGCCCATAAGTTTCATACAAATTATTTTGTCTACAATGTTACATAGTACGACAACTGATGTACTTACATAATAAAGATAAAACAAAAAGACAACAGCTAGATAGAATGAATAAATACATGACTAGAGTTGACTCATGAACTGAGATTTCTTTTTTGTGAAAGAAAATTCAAAATAAAAGAGTAAAATCAAGTAATGAGAAAGAGCTAAGACGAAAGAAGAAACCTTAAGCCTTACTTTGGAATAAAAAAGGTTATGTACGGTATTTACATGACATAAAGGATAATCTTGATCTAATCTTCAATCATTTTTAGGCTTTGTCTGAACTGATCACCCTGTCAAGGAATTAAGATCTGCCTTATGGAGGAGATATGTTGTAGCTGATCCATGTCCACATTCATCCTCGAAAGCCAAATTCTCTTCCTGCTGTTCACACAAAGCTGAAATTCGATCCTTGTCTTGTTTTTAAAGAACAAACTAACCCAATATCAATATTTAGCATCATTCATTGTCATAAAAAAGTAGCGCAGCTCCCTACAACTGCAATTTTTTCAAAACAATAGTAGAGGTACTTAAAAAAAAAAAATTGGCTTTCAAGACTTTATGTGAACAACCTGCCTTCCACCTTCCAAAGGCAGCATCATTTATCTGCACACACCTTTTCACAAAGAAAGGTTCTTCATCTCCGGTCATTTAAATGACAACTAATAACCACCCCCTTGTAATGCATGAGTGGTCATCATGCTCTGTTAGTGTTACAATTGCATGAAGGAGAGAAAATCTAACCAATCTGTCATTTGGAAAATATTAATTTTTACCCAAATCTACTTCTAGACTGCCTATGTACAGAATATCTATCACTGAATGTGGCAAAAGTCCCAAATACATGTAAATGTACTTGTTTTTTTTCTTTCTGAAAACAGAAAACAATAAAAACAAAGAAAACCCCACTAAATTTAAAATAGACCCTGTCTGAGTAAAATACATACACACAACAAAAGTGATAGGATAGTTTCACTGGAAAATGTAGACAGTAGGTCCAGCATTCTGACTCATTCTTTCTCTCTCTCCCCCTTTCTAATAACTTTATCATTTTTTAAATAGCATTCATTACACACAATTTAAAAAAAAAGAATGTGACTAGATATTTCTTACCCTGGAAAGTGACCTGTAGTGGCTGTGGCAGATACAAACTATGACATCACGACGCAAATAACTGCAGCAATAGAAATGAGCAATGCATATGTTCTCACTCATTCCAAAAAGTGAAATGTGACAAGAATATACACATTGTTTATTGTCAACATTTTGAGAATAAATAACTGATTTCTTCATGATGCAAAATCCTAATGAAAAAAAAACAAACAAATACGGAAATCCAAGTTTTCCATTCTAAAAGGCAACTGTAACTATACGCATGAATTCTAAATGGCTCAGATCCCTAATGTTTTTTCCTCAGTTGCTTTTGTCTGCTTTCTGGGGAAATCACCACTTCACCGAGTTACATTAATTTAATAAAAAAAAATTCATGTGTATTGCTTGCAAAATAAACATGCCTGCTATTTCAATTTTTTTTCTTTCAAATATATATATATCATTATAATAATTATATATAATTATAGTAGACACCAATTATATATAATTACAATAATCAAATATACATGTGATCAGTTACACATTTCAACAAGAAAACAATAATAGCACATAATAAGTGTATGGCTGGTCACAATAGCAAAATGTCGATGTGAGTAGAGAAGGCCCAAGATGACATCAATGTATAAAAATATACATACAATAACATGTATGCTGAATGTGCATGGGGAATGTTTCAATTACGACAGTACAACAAACATGGAAAACATAAGGTTTCCTGGTGCAGTAACAAGACTGAAACAAGTCGTGCTTTCATAAAATGTTCTGTCACAGGTTTCTGGCAAGGCTGTCAACAATCAGTTTTTCAACGTAATGCACATCATGGAAATCATATATTTTTCTTTCACAGAAATAAACCACTCTTGTGAACTGTTGGCTAAGGTATGCTGTGGTAAGTCATGATCCTTGAAAACCATGCTTCTTTCTTTCTTTTCTTTTATCTGTCCTTTTGTACCGTCTAGGACGTCGATGGGAGAAAGAGCTTTCGGTCTCTGGCAAGCTGGATGGCCTGGCGGGGTGGGATGTTGTGGATCTTCAGGATTTCATTCACGCCCGTTGATCCAAGTCTTCCTTGGTCTTCCCCTTGCCAAACTGATACTCTTCTCCTGTATGCTTTGCTGGCAAGCTGGTGGGTTGCCGTGCGTGTCAGATGTCCAAACCGGCCGATTGTTTGCCTCTGAATGTAATTGAGGACAGGTGTTGTTCCCACCATTTCTCTGATCCTCATGTTTCTGATCATATCCCATCTGGTCTTGTTGACGGCTCTTCTGAGGCATCTCATCTCACAAGGATGTAGTTATCCTGCGTTCCAGACTTTTGGTCAGGGTCCATGTCTGGCACTGACAGGTCAAGGTGGGGATGAAACAGAGCTAATGAAAGCTTTACAACATGTCTATTATTGTGATACTTTATTTCAAATAATGTATTTTACTATTCCATCATCTTTCTTTGAATATCAGTCTCATTTTATGGTTTCACACACACAAACTGGTCTCACACACTCGGATTACAAAAAAATTATATTTCTGTGGCACTGACTGTAGTCCATGATTACAATAAGACAGTCTGTAATCATTAACATTAATGCTCTTACTATCACTAATTTCTTAAGCCATTTTATCATGGCATTCTTGCTTGTATTACATGTATCCAAAAAAGAGCAAAACCAATTTTTTTTTTTACTAAAAACTATGTTCCACCAACCTGGACAAATGTAAACAAAAACATAATTCAATAGCACTAAGATGAAGCATCATCAACACAAACAATATTAATAATGATTGATTAAAAGACAATAAAATAGAATATGACTGGACTGAGAATGACTGAGTAAAGATGACAATGCTGTCGGTACATGTAATAACAATAATAATAGAGCAAAGGCGTAAATTCTATATGGCAGTTGATGCTCCTTCAGACACAGGGAAGACTAGACACATTCCAGAAACAACTCAGTACAACAGGTGGAAGGGGGAGAAGGAATTCTGCAGTAACCTGAGAACATCCTCATAGAAAGCATGGACGTTAAAATATGAGTTTGAGTTGTAATCTATGGTTAATAGTCTATGGCTGTGAACTCTATACTTGAAGTCAATGTCAGTGCATAAGGGATTCAGTGATACACAAAAATTATTTTTTTTACCAGATCAGTCATAACAAAGAGTGAACAAATCTCTGTACTTTTTCTATTGTATGGCTAGACGAAATTATCTCCTCCACATTATTTCAGTTAGGATTTAGCAAAAAAGCTCACAAACTTACTGTAAACTTAGGCTAAAGGGTTGTTTTCTTGTACATTTTGAGTAGAAAATTGCAAGAGTTGGTCAGTAAGGGTTCTCTCTGATGTCCACTATTATGAATGGATATTTCACTTTTTGTTGTTGAACTTTCTTGCCATTTTTTACATCAAACTCCTTTCTTGAGTATTATACTTAATGATTACTGCTCTTCAAAAACCCTGAATCATAAAAATTTCTAAATACATGTACCTATATTGATGAGAACATAATAGTGGCCAAAGCGAACAAATTCTGTATGCTAACTTACTGATGATGATGATGGAAGAGATTACAAGTTCTGAGTCAATTTACACATGATGATGGAAGAGACTGGAAGTTCTAAAGCTTGAACGACAGTTCTGCGTTTTTCATCACATTTATATAATCTAGAATTCCACCAAATTCATGTGCGTAGAACAGCTTCACTGCAAAGCTGTTGCTAGTCATAAAACACTATATACTTCTTTGCTTTAAAAAAAAAACACAAAACAATCACAGAAGTTAAACTTTTAAAATACTGTACTATGGGAAGATCTCAGTTTATCTCTGAAATCTCATGCGTCATGTAATATGACACACTGATTCACTGTAAATGTACTACACAACAGATGTTTAAATGAGGAAGAAAATGTGAAAACCGCAAAAAGAAAAAAAATAAATAATAACAATTAAATAAAACAAAACAAAACTGAACAAAAAAAAAATTTACAAAAAAAAAAAAAAGGTTCTAATATGTCTGCTTCCAATAGCTAGTCTTAAAAAAGCCACTTGTTTTCACTCAGCAAAAATCAACAATGAATGTCTATGAAATCTTAATGTACCGTTTTAAAACACATTTTCACATTTATAATTCAGATCCCTATAGAACTATAGAGTCCAAAATATATACTATGACCAAAATTGTCCTAAGTAAAAATGAAAAACAGAAACAATTCCCTATAGAGTGTCTTTCTCACACTGACATCTAAAATAAGCATAGATACAAAAACAAAACACGAGACAAAAAGATGGGAAAAAAGGTTACAAAATGGATTAATCATATTCCAGAAATATCTTAACTTAGAAGTATGGAAGGGGAAAAGGAAGAAATTGTGGCAAAGCTATGAAACAAAAAATAATAATTCAAATATGACCGTCCAAATATTTAATAAACTACAGGAATGGAAGAGACGAGGAAGAATATTCATAAAACGCATCATTGAAGATGTCGAATAATACTTAAAAAAAACAAGCAAATAAATCAAGGAAACAAAACAAAAAAATAGATGTGGATCATGTCTCATCATCACAGAAAAAAAAAGTAATATCTTTTTCTGACTCACATGGAAGAAATCAAAGGAAGAGATCATGTGTGATCAACCAAAACAAAACAAATGGAAGAGGCGTAAAAATGTTGTTTCAGATAGTACATAAAAAGCCTGTACATCAAACATACTGAAAAAATGTTCAGATAATCATCGCATTATCAGCTTTATCTTGCCATATTTCTATACATTAAAATATTATTATATGCACTCTTTCCCCAAACTAAGACTTCATTCAAAGAAGGGAGTAATATACAGAGAAGGCTGATAAAGTGTTTGGTAAATGCAGATAAACAATAAGCCTAAGACTGTGATTATTTCATCTTTTCAAACAGAAAAGGTGACACTTGCTACTCGCGGAAGATTTCCTCCGTATGATAATATGGTTTTGTTTCCAAGCAAATTTGAAGAAAAAATTAACCTGACGTTGCAGAAAAATGCTTCCAATCTTAAGGCAAACCTTATAGAGTTAATAAAATCTGTTATGAGATATGTTATGAACAACAAAGCACAGCTTGTTTATTCTTCACCTCTTAACACCTTAACATCTGTTCCATTTTCCAGTCTCTCTGAAATAATACTGGCTCAGTGATGTTGAGAAAAAATTCCTAAAGCAAGAAATGCCTCCTTGACTACAATATTGAGTTCATGATTTTTATCAATGAGATATGTGAAATATATCAGCAAAAAGTTACAAGGCCTTCACCTTTATAATATAAATACTACAAGACATATAGGAACATAATCATATTGTAAAATGAATGGGCAAAGAAAAAAAAAAATTAAAAATGTTAAAAATGAAAACTTAGGTTACGCGAGTAAATTAATGCTTCTTAAATACACAAATACTTCTTGATGGTGACATGAGAATTATTGGTTATCAATACTGCTAGCAGATCTTGAACAAGAATTTGCTTTGTAACATACATTCAACTTGACATCTTTTTTTTTTTTTTAAATTAAATATTGTACAAGTCTAAACAGCATTTCCATTAACAAGAAGACAAACCAAGAAAATAACTTGCATGGACCATGCAAAACAAGCAAAGAACACATGCCAGCACTGACATACTACAAGAGGCTGTGTGTGTAACACAAGCTACGAGATAGCCATCCACAGTTGGCTGAAAAGTACAAGGAGCACATACTTACGTACAAAACTAACACTGCAGGCCACAGAGAAAGAGTGCAGAACAAAATTACATATCTGAACAAAAGGAAATTTGACTAGATAAGATATACATATAATTACAGCAAAAATGAAGGGAGATGGAGAAAGTGAGCAAAAACAAAACAATACAGGAGAGACCAAACAAGCAATAAATTATAGAGCCATCAATTGTCTGATAGCCATCAGTCATGTTTTCAACCTACAGCAACAACTTTTGTACAAATAGCTGTATTTGCATCTATTTAACAAGCTGACATTCCATTGCCTTGCCTTGACTTTTGAGTCTCAAACTGTCATCCAGATATCATATCACATTGTGACAGAAACAAATTTCCAGTAATTTGTTGACATAAGAAGTCATATTCAAGAACGCACTTCATATATACTTTTGTCAAGGAGCCATATATAACAATGATCCTCACAGATAGTTTTGTCCTCACCATCTTTAAGTTCTTTTACCAAGATTTGGCATGTGACTGAAAGAGGATGCGAAACAATTGTCATCAGTCGTTTGCTGTGAAAGATTGTGAGCTTCAGTCTTAATATATGCACAATGAATCAGCCAAATTTGCAGCAGTAAGTTTTTGAAACTGATCCTAACAATTCATGACAATGGTCTAGAATGCTGGTCTCTCTCTTTTACTTGAATCTTTTCATGTATTAAATAGATTCAATAAAATTTACTAACCTAACTCTGTGGTATGAGAAGTATTTTGGCTGTCAGATATATCAATTATTTTTCAATCTGCGAGTCAGAAGATCAATAAGGCTGCCTCAAAAATGATTTCTCTAGAACAAGAGACTAGTCTGAAGATTTATGAGCACTTCATGAAAATTTTCAAATCCATCATAATCTTTTAAGAGCAAAGTTGTGCGCCAAAAAATTATGACAGATATTTATTTGTCAAAAAACTAAATGTTGTGCCAAAGGAAAAAAACAGTTTTGGGGAAAAATTATATGAAAAAAAAAAAAAAAATACACACATGAATAAAATAGAGCAACTCAATTATCTTTCATGACAAAGCAAAATATGTTAAAAATAGAGAGACAGACAGAAAACCTACAACTCAAGGGAAATAAAATATAAAATGTGACAGAAGATTTGATGTTTTCATGACCTTCATGACCACAAAAAAAAAAAATGTCAAAATGATGAGCCTTTGAAATAAAATCTTAGACAACAAATATCCCTTTAGAGATAACTTTGAGAGAAATTGCAAAATCTAAATTCATTTTTTTTTTTTTTTGTTGGAAGCCAAGAGTTTTTGAATGATGTAACACATACATATAAAAGTTAAAATGAAAAAGCAAAAACAAAACTAGAAGGTAGCACTGACATAATGTGCTTAGAAAATACACTGAAAATTGCAGACAAGATGTAGTTAAAGCAATTCATTGTGAAAGAAATGGCAGAGGAATGTCATGTTCACAGAGAGCCTGCAATGGCCCTAAGTGCTATATTCACATGTGAAACATTTCCATGAAAGAGGATATAAGGTTGTGACAAAAGGTTGTGAGTTTTTAATCAACTTACACATCACGTCTCAACACATTGTCTTATTGATATTTTCCTTTTTCTGGCTTACAGAAGACAAATGTATACATATTTGGAATTTACATGGCACAAGATACAAATGAAATAATTAGAGTCATCTGTAAGCAAAGAAAAGGAGAACATCCCCATAAAAGGTATACTGATGTAATGGGTAATCAGCTGACCAAAAAACACAAAGACTTCTTGTCACAGTTTCATATGTCTTCATAATGACAGCTATTACAACTGCTTCAGGACACAATATGACCAATGCTGTTTCATCTGTACCTTAAAAACTAAACTCAGTCAAAAATCAAAAATTTGTGTTTCTCTATTACATGATACCTGCCATTTTAATCATGACACAAACATTGAAAAACAAACTGGAGACAGTGTGATATGTCAATGATAAGAAACTCTCATAGAGATGTCTACATAGAGCTAACTGTGCAAACTAACAAATATTCAGAATCGTTGAGAACAATGACTGTAAAATAATGGCAAGAATCACGTTCCGTCATACATCATGACTCAATCAAGTTTAAATATTATCAAGAAGGAGCCAATTTTTCTTCATAATACTGTGAGGATAACACTGTACCATCTGAGATATTCAACAAAAAATTTTGATGTTTAAGCATTGGCAAAAACAGTCATTTTCCAAGTACCTCACACAGCAACTTATAGCAAGATCATCAAAGAACTCCGATAAAAAATTACTCTCTTCCATCTAAGAGACTTCTTCACACAATCATTCAAATGCATGCATTCATAAAATTAATTCCAAAACTGTACTGTAAAGGTCTAACAACAATTATACAATACATGACACAAACAAATTTAAGGCAATTGTGCACTTTATAACATTTAATTCTCAACAACAATGTTCTTCTGTAATCGTATTGCTAAGCCATCACATATTTTTCCAAGGTTGTTTAGACTTGTGAATACCTATACAGGTAATACTTCAGTGAAAGAAATGGAACTAGCATGAGAGCTTACTGAACAAATCAAATAGCACGTAATGCTATGACTAAAGCACAACACATTAAGCAGATTTTGATGCTCCCAAAGTGTCAAACTGTTCCCAGTCACAGTGCACAGATAGCTCTTGTTGGATCACTTGTGCTCTCATTGTCTAAAGCTCTCCAGCCATATGTGATCGAAAGGCACAGGCACAGAATGATGCAAAGCTGTGTATAAACATCACAAGAGTTCACAAAATTTTGCTTTCCACCGACATCAAGATGGATCCGAGCTGCCCTCATCTGATCCCTCTTTGCCTGTTACCTTCCGTCGTTTCGCGTAATACTCTAGTCTTTCCTCCAAGCTCTCTGAAATATCATGTGATAAGTAAAAATTCTTTGATTGACTATGAATGATAACAATAGGGTATTTTACTGACAACAAATAATAAGATAAAGCAAATGACAAAACTGATGTTTTAGTATTAAAATGATTATCATAAATGTCATGCGCCCAGGGCAAATGCTCCCAGTGATTTCGAGTTATGGCCATTTTAGAGCATTTTTTTACTCTGATACGAAAATTTTTCTTTATTTTTTTTTTTTCCCACAAGAAGAAAATTTAACCTTTTCTAACCTGAAAAATTTTTTTTTTAAAAATCAGTATCTGAGTCGAAAAATAGTAAAAACGGCTGTAACTCAAGATCGCCTAGAGCAACATATAACATCAGGGATGTCAATCTATCTCCATGAAAAAGTAGGAAAAGTTCCTTGCACACTCTGATGCAGCACATAACACTGAAGTATGTTAATGGTAAATAATACTAGATTTGGGGCCAAAAGAGAAATTATTGATAGTTAAAAAGTAGGAAATCCTACTAAAGTAGGTAATTTGACATCCCTGTTAACATTATTTGGTTAATTCCCCCACAACAATCCTCTCCAAAGAAAACCCATAGCTCAGCACTTACATGACCAGTTGGCAGCTTACATTATGTGACAGAGGGTAAATTTCTTGCCATCAGTTTCATTCCAGTAACACATATACCGACTCAATTAGATTTCCTTTCATAACTCATCAACGCAACGTCTGGTCTGCATTACGTTTTATCTATATATATATGCTTTGATCAGTCTTTTAACATGTAAATGTACCCACTGAGTTAGACACAATATAGCCGTCATCATGCTGATGTACCGTTGATTTCCAACAAAACAACATTTTCCATGGTCAGCCAGTATGGTTTCAATAAAGCAGGTTTCATTTGATGAGAGAGAATGTTGAGCATATTAACACTTACCACAAGTCTGTCGTTTCAAGAGTGGTTTGTACACCCGTGGTTTGTTACCAGGGATCAGCCACTCCGACTGTTGTAATAGAGGTGAACTCAGTTCATTCCACGGTGCTATGTCAGACTCTGAAGGGAAAAAAACAACAACAACAAAGAATCAGTATTAAAAACTGAATGGCATTCATCTTCTTACAAAATAATCACACATCTTTCTTACATCAAGCAAATTCTAGACCTAGGAAATAGTTCACAATAAGTGACATTATTGTGTAATGTATGCCTCTCATGTGAATAGGTCTTACCTATATGTATATATATTATATTATATACGTATTTTGTCAACTATATAAGGAATTTCCTTTTTGAGGACAAATGAAGTTTATCTCATCTTATCTATCTATCTTCCAAAGTTGTAGGTGAAAGGAAGACCTGGAATTCCTTATGCTGACTCACCTGTCTCAACTTTGGCAACATCCAACTCGTCCAGCATACGTTTGATCATTGTGGCTCTGGAGATACAAATCAATGCAGAAATCAGTTCGAGTATCTACACAGAATAATTTGATAATATAAAATTATGAAAAAAATTCAAATTCAGAGCAAATCAATTAATCTATAATATGACAAAAAGATCTAAGTATCAAACTGGATTAATCAAGATGTTGAAAGAGCTGTCTCACTCTATCGAGATGTAATTTTGCTCCAGGTGCCAGAACTGAAAATGAATCAGCAACAAAATTATGACCTTAAAGAACTGTCTCTTTTCCTATAATCAGTCCCTAATGGTTAAATCTTTTCTCATCTCTCACTTATAAAAATGAATTTAGTGACGATCAGGTCCTTCATAATATGGACAGTACTTTTGGGTACAAGGGAAAAAAAAAATGTCTATTGATTGATGTTCACTACATTTTTCAGCTATCTGATGATGGCTACCTTGGCAGGCACACAGTTATCATAAAAACTAACTATATGCCAGAAGTACTTAACATAGACATAGTCATCAATTTCTCCACATAACAAATAAAACAAGTAAACTCCCTAAAACAGCCCAATGTATCTTAAATTATAGTTTTCATTTATCTCCTATGTATCATGTGATTATTGGTAATGGAAAGGAAGTGCTTTCTCTAAATCATCTAGATAAACTATAAATTCAAACCATTTAAAACCTAAAAGTCAGAATCAAATTGACAACATATGACAGCAAACATAAAAACCAGCGAAGCCTGAACCAAAAAACATCTTAATGTATACAATGACTCTCTCACACACTATGACAGAGAGAATGACTTACTTGACAGTATGCTGGGCCCACATCTGCTGTAGGTGGCGAATGTTGTCTTCATGCCAGTCTGTGGGAGATAACACAAAATAAAATTGAAACTTCCTTTATAATATGTATTTCAATATGCATATGTAAACATTATTGATCCATAAGAAAATATATTTTGACCAGAGCAAAAAAAAAAAGCTAATCTTTATAAAATATTCATGAATGAATGCACCAAAGTCACTGACATTTAAAATATTCCAACCTCCCACATTCAAAGTTTATCTATGATGTCATTTAGTCATGTCATGATTAGTTTCTAAGCAAATTTGAAAATCTAATTCTGTACAAGCTGTTTATATATATATATTATTTGGTTTTGTATGAACAAAGAGTGAGGATGGTATTAACACTACATTAATGTTGTTTTGGAAGGAAGAGCTTTGCCTATGAAGACCCCAGTGGAAAAACAAGATAAGCCACATTTTCTACAAAGGGAGAGCAGCAATTAAAGTTTAGAAGTTTAAAGTTTTTCACTGTATACCTTTTTAAAAACTCTTTTTTTTTTCGCAGAACTTACCTGTTTTTTTTTGTTTTTGTTTTTAAATTATTATTCTGGTTAACAAATCTTAGCAGTGTGCTTTAATAACGTCGGGCCAATAACTTATTTTCACAAAAATGTGACTTATCTGGTTTTCCCACTGGAGTCTTCATATGCTATCTTCTCAAATTTGCTGACACTGTTTGAAGAAGACAGTTGGTATGATCCATATACAAACCTGCTTCATAAATCCACTCCAGATTGTCCCCAAAGTCACAATCAAATAATACTAGAGGCACTTCTGTGAATATAACAAGGAGACAGTGAAAATGCTGAGTTAAAGATTTCCCTTGATCTTCAAGCTAGACCACATATGCATGTCTCCATATGTATTGACTCCAGTAGAACTACTTTTTTTCTCCCATACTTGTTTGTCAACATTTAAAACAACAACAAAAAAAATACTCTTTCAGTTTTAGGATAGGCTGTAGGTCATTGCAGGTGATGTTGCAAAAAAAAAAAAAAAGGGAAAAAAGCTTGTAATAATTTTTTATCCAAATCTAAAAAAATCACAGTTAAAAACTGCTTCCCCTTTTTTTGAATGGACAGTAATTAAATGACTGAAAACAATATTATCTCCATCCATAAGAAATCTGTATAACCTTTCAGATAAATGGACATATTAATCACAACACTTCTCACCAGATGCCATTGTGTACTGTGGCTTCCTTGGATTTTTTTCAACATTAAGTAGCTCATCCACAATCTGAAACGAACATAAAATCAGTAAGAGAATATTATTTTCTTTGTTAACTGATACAATCATATCATTTGAGTGAAATCATTTTTCTAATTTCCTACAGCAATAATTTAACATTCTTTTTCTCCAGTTCTGTCAGCCAGTAAAGCATCCAGTCCTTCGTTCAAAATTTGTTCAATACTTCATTATTTCAATAACTGTTTCTATAAAAAGGAAAATACAGAAAAAGAAAACAAACACACACACACACACAAAAAAAAAAGAAAGAAAGAAAGAAGAACAAACAAAATGATTGCGTCTATCTGACCAACAGACTATCCATTTATCAATTTTCTTTCTTTCTCTCTTAACAGACACACACAAAAATTGGTAGAGTCGTGTGAGTCATGACTGTTATATATAGCTCATTCTGCAGCAGTTTGTTATGCTAACTCACAAAGAAACTCTTCTTCAAAATTATCATGACTCACTAGATATGATATGCCCTGTATCAACAACTATGAGTATAGAGAGACAGCAAGTACTTACAGAAACCTCTTCCTTTCCCTGTGCAATCAGGAACAAGACAGAGACAATACATCGGATCTGATGCCACAAGAAAGCTTGACCAACGATTGTCAGTTCACACATGGAATAACCATTGTCTCTGGGGACAAGATATATCCATACGGCTTATGAGAAGTAACAGCAATGACACATAGCCAAAAAACAAACAAAAAGATGCTCTTTTCGTTATCCATCTAAAGGAATGAAGACAGAAAACATTTTTCCCCCTTAATCCCTCTTATTTTGTATGGGCTAAAATCTGTGTTCAAAGTATCCGTATTACTATCTATTTTTGGCTCAAGTTACAAAAGTGTTGATAAAGTCACATCTTCACTAAATTCTCCATTAAGAGATCATTGGGTATTTATAAAAAATGCTGATGACAAAGCCAAATATTTATTGATACTCTATAAACAATACAAACACAAGAATAAATAATCAATATTCACTTTTTCTGTTTCAAAGGCAAATGACCAGAAATTCTGGGTAACAAATGTTTTTTAAACATTCATTAATTTTTAATCACAAATGTGTGGCAAAACAATAGCAGAATGTATTACTCTCATGATGTCTAAACACATTTGCTGAGAATAAACCTTTTTAAATAAAACTCTTGTGGTCATCCTTATTTTTACCTACATCCCCTCCCACCACCCACCCATTTCATTTTTTTTCTTCACATTTTTACAGTATAAACTTTAGCCTTAAAAAAAAAAAAGATGGGACCTAAACTCTGTCCTGCATGCCCTATCTGTCTTCATTTCTACTGCCCATGAAAGGAAAAATTACATAACAATTTCTTTGCACCTCATGTAATATTGAAATTTCACCTCTGAGTATTTTCTTATAAAATTGCCCTGTCTATTTTACAGAGAAATCTCAAGTTCTGTCACCTTTGCAGCTGTTTCATTCCCTATTTTCCTTACTCTTCACAAAGTAGCAAAGAACAATACACCTTACTTACACTTCATGTAATACTGTGATGTCAGCTCTGAGTATTTTCCTCATAAAGTTGATAACTCCATTGCCCACGTCCATTTTACAGAGATTTCGAAAGTCGTGCTCGCCTACTAACTTTGCTGCTGCTTCATTCATTTTCTAAAAATACAAATATTCAAACAGTCAGCAAATTAAAATACATTACACAGCAAATTACATGGTCTAGATACAAAATGTCATCCAAGTTCATTACCTGATCACAGAGGTGATTTTGATACTCATCACTTACTATCCTGTCCCTCAGCTGAATAAAAAACCCCAGTATTTTTCGTACTGCAATGCTGAATTCAACGGAAGGTCCTGACATCCAACACATATGACATTAATATGAGAAAAATTACAGATAAGAAATGGTAAGATAAATGGGACTAAATAAACCAGTCATTTATCAATGAATGACATTTGTTGTGATTACTGGCATCTAATAAAACCCCTAACGAAAATATGGTCTCACTTGACACATTTTCATTTCTTCCTTTTCTCTCTCTCTCTCTCTCTCTCTCTCTCAGTCTTTGCCTGTCACCTTGCAAAAAATGTCTTTCTTCATCTCACTTATAGCAACAATAATATAACAATATATTTGCTGACCTTTTATCCATATTACAATTTAATCCTTTTCATTCAGACCCAAAGTCATAAGCAAAAAAGAAGCATAGAATTTGTAGATTTATACAGTGAATCAAGCGCCCTATGAATTTAGCACAAAAACATTTAACTGTTCTGTATGACAACCATTCTTAAGTATATCAAATACAATGTTCCAATTCCAGCCATCTTTTACGAGGTTCATATGTCTTGCGCCCAGGGCAAATAAGTTGGAAGTCACACCTGGGTGATTTCGACCTATGGCCATTTCAAACTATTTTCCTACTCAGGTACCAAATTTATTTTTTATCTATTTTCACGAAATAAAAATTTAACCTTTTTCACCCTGAAACAAATAAAAATTTTCATAAAGATTTTGGTACCGAATCAGGAAATAGTTATAAACGGCTGTAATTCGAGATCATCTGGCGCAACTTCAGATTCATTTGCCCTAGGTGCAAGACATATCTTGAGAGAGAAAAACAAGATCCTCTCATGCCTACCTCACCTTCTCATTTCCCTTTCACATCAATCAAACAAAACAATTCAAAACTCAAAAAGAATCCCTGTTCATCCTGAAAATACAAATGGTATGTCATAGACACTGGATTTGATACTTGAACTATAGTGCGGCTTTGGAACCTTATTTTCGAATCTACTCTAGACTCTCACTGGATGCTGACACCATTGAATAAAAAACAAAAAAACTGCTAAACAGAGGAGACAAAAAAATTCACATAACTCTTTCCACTGACCTGCAAATTCAGATTTCCTTTTGGAAAATAATACTTGTATGTTCTTTTCTTGCAGCTGAATCTGCCAAAACAACAAAAAATGAGACAAAGGTTACTTAATGACATGTTTGATTGAAACTAAAGGAAACATTTCTAGAAGAGAGGAGTGATGAGCAAAGTCACACGCTGGACACCTATAGCCATGGTTTTTCTGTTTTGACTGACACTTCTGATTCAGCTATTTACACTTATTCCATATAAGAAATTAATCTGCAAACCATCTGTAGGGAGCCTTTAGACCATATTATTATTTTTTTCAAATAATTATTATACTAAAAAAAAAAAAACTGTGTTGCCATCTTCACCAGTGGATTTCTTGAAGGTTATTAATTTCTTGTTCCACGAACATATGCAATCATAAATTTAAATTTATGATTTCGGAAAAAAAAAGTTAATATTGCCAAAATATTTTTACTGGCCGAAAACAACCTTTCCATACTTTAGATGATATAGATTTCACTCAAAGACATAAATATGCCAGTCCCATTAAAGTTAGTGGGACAGGCTTTCATATTTTTTTTCCACAATGATCAATTTACCTGGCACTAAATTCTGTGTCCACAGGGGCCCAGGCCAGCACTCTGATCTCTGGAGGTAGCACTTTGTTAAGTATGTGCACATAACGTATTTCTGTGCTGGTATCCCCTGGAAAAAACAAAGTCAAAGTTCATTACATCACTTTAGCGATGACTCAATGTGTTCCACTGGTAAAACATTCTTAGACAGATATGACTTCAAAATCGATACAACAGCAACCACTAATTATCTGCTTCGGTCTTTAACTCTTTTTGCATAGAATGAGATATAAAGATAACTATCATAATCTCAAAGAAGTTAAAAATAAATGGACAATTCTGATATATAAATGGTATTTGAGGATTCAACAACACAGCTTATCTAGTGGAAACTGAACTATGGGGTGTTTTCTTTTGTGAAGGAAAAACAACAACTAAACACACACAAATAAATATGCAGCATCTGACCTAATAAACCCTTCTTGATGTCAACCAATGTGTATGAATTGGTCATAGCAAATTTCATCAATCAAATTCTAATACCTACACTTACCTTGTCGAGTGTGAGCTGTTCCACCTTCACGCACTTTGACCCCAACACCAGTCAACAGGTTCGTTCTGAGGTCAATGGATATCACCTTGTAGGAAAGAATTAAAAATAGTTTACACTAAATACACATAAAAGACTATACAGAAGAAATTCATGATATCATATGCAAAGAATGGTTAAAAAAAACACACAAAAAAAACCACATCAAAATGATATATTTATGTGCAAAGGTGCAAAACAATATTACAACTATAATGGCAATGATCTAGCAGGAAGGCACATTAAATGGTCCATTTTCTGACTAACTGTTGTATTCATTAAAACAGTAAGACATGTTTTCTACCGACATTTTCTATTTTATGTGACCAAAACACTGGACAAAATGGATGTCTTTGCGTTTGAAAAAAACTGCCTGGATGAAGAACTAAAGAGGCGAGAAGCTTTTATATCTCTTAATACTGTCTTCAGTTTCAGTATATCTCAATTCTGCACACTGATTGTATGTTTGCAGTAAACAACCATTTAGTTGATGAGGACGTCACTGCCTAGAATTCTCTACGAAGACTGCTCTCTGTCTAGTTTTTTGATATCTGAACTCTTGATCAGGGAAAATTTGGACGCAAGTTCCTAGATGGCTCAGTGACGTAATTTATATGTAATTTCCTTTTGGCTGTGTAAATTACCTGGCCGAAGGCACTGACTCCCTTGTCTGTACGACCACATCGATGATAACTGGATGTTTCTCTGTGGACGATCCAAACAAAGCAATTTAATATATAAAATTAATGTCCCTACATTAGCAAGCTAAACTTTTTATCATTAAATTACCAGTTAATATGAGTTACGAAGCCGTGCAAAGAAAGCCAAAGTGTAATCTGTCTGTTTGGAATTATTTTTTTCAAAAGTTTTAATTCATCACTTTACTGAAAACAAATGACTGTTAATTTCCAGCACTACATGTCAGAAAATTCTAAAAAGGTAAAAAAAAATAACGGTAACTTTTTGACTTTGAAACTTTTTTTTTTTTCTCTCAGGTATATGTCATTATTTTTTATTTCGTATAGATGCCAGAAGAAAAAACACGACATGCAAAATGGGTAAAGATGTGGCTAAAGTTAAAGTCATATGATGAGAATAATGAAGATGATAAAAATATGAAACAAATAGAAACAGCAACTACTGGACAATAGTGGTGCAAAATGCACAATGTTACAGTTACTCCACAGTGGGCCAGGTCAGGTTTAGGTGATTTGAGAAAAAGGACAAACATTGTCTTGTACAAAGTCAAAATTATGGTCTGGGTAGAAGTTGGCCTGGACTTAGAAAGTAGCATCTAATGAACAAAGTATCCATTAGCTGTTAAAGTTGGCCTTAACAACAAAGTGACATTAGAAATTTTGGAATAAAGGAAAAGATATCCGATGATACCCGATTGCCTCACCTAGCTTCGATGAGTCGCGTCTTCAATAAGGCATCGAATAAGGCATTTTCTATTGTTTTGTCTGTGTCCTCCTGTACCACATAACCATGGTAGTCCCAGCCCAGGTAGACAATCTTGAGGGCAACATGCCGAGTGTTGTACCTGGAAGGATCAAGAATTATGCTTACCACATGTGGCAAAATGGCAAGTGTTATGTTTGTAAAAGACAAATCCCTGAGACAATAATAAGTGGCCATACGACCTGCTCTGTGTGTGAAAGAGCTCACCCATACCACAATCCCGCACACAACAGAGAAGAATCATTTGTTTAGATTCTAAGACTGCTGAATACAATGTCTTTCAATTTTTGACAAACAATAACGACAGAAATTTTTTACACATTGGTTGTGGCTTTTCGCCTTGTAACAATGAAAATAATCTGCGGCAAACAATGAATGCTTTGGTTGAAAGAATCAAAAATACAACTGATAGTAAATATTGTACAGACACATACGACTCAGGCTAAACACAAACTGGAAACTCTGATACCTAGATTAAACCTCCATGAAATTTGCAGTTGATATTTGAACACTGCTGAATGACACAGAGTATTCATGGCTGCCTAAATTTCATCTGAACAGTACAACATCTGATACAACTATGGTGTTGCAGCTAAAATCGAATGCAATTTTAAAAAGTTAAATGAATACAAGTGCATTACCATGACAGTATTTTTATTTGGTTTCAATGCATTAAGTATAGTGAAGTGAAAAAAAAAAAAGAGGCTAAGGATAACAAAACTGCAGCTAAATGGAAGGATCTTTCCACATAGTCTAGCCAAATAAGAATAATGAACTTCACAGGGACAGTTGCACCCTTGTTAATTTCATCACAATGTTAAACCTTTGGACACTTGTTGCACTATGCATCTAACTACTGTTTTAAAGATCTGTCCCTACAAAGCTGCATTGTGACAAAAGAACAAAAGCACTGATTAGGTCACAAGAAGATATAAAGCAACAACCTAAAATTTACTCTGTTTCCTATAGATAGTTATATATGTTCCAGCAAAAAAGAATCACTGACATTATGCAGTGTTCTGTTGAGAAATTTTGAGCCTTCCTTTTAGTCAAAATGGGCTCAATCCATCCATTCTAGTATTAACTGAAATATTTCAAAAGAAGTGAGCAATTGTAATAATGAACAAATCGAAAGCATTATACAATTTCATTGCTGTTTATCAGAAACATATTTATCAAGCTGCAGCAGTTTTTCTTCCGTTTTTCCTGTTCTGATGCATTTTCAAGACTGACATGTAAGTTATGTGCAAGAGTGCTTGTTACATGTATTTTGTATCTCATCAACCACAAAATAAATTTTATTTAAAAAGGGCAAGTAAAGTTTATATTATCTAACTCTATATCAGGGCAAAATGATTTAATTGAGCTGCTTACTTTGTAAAGTCAAACTCTCGCTGCTGCTTGCGACGACCTTGACCCTCAGTTTTGGTGCCGTCATGCTTCAGCACAATGTTCCTGAGCTGTGTGACATGAGCCTCAAGTTGCTGAACACGATTGACCAGGTCCTGAAAGGAGAAAGGACAGAGAAGATTAGCAAAAAAAAAAAAAATATTATATGCATAGACGTGATGAAGAAATGATGCTGTCGTGGGATCGAGGCAGGCTTGTTTCACACATAGAGAAACATAGATATACAAAGGGTTTAAAAAACAAAAATACATGTTTATAAAACAATAAATATCTTAAGTAAACAGCAGCATATACTGGTAAGCAAATAAATTTTTGTAATGAAAACAGATATTATATCTGAATTCTAGAATGGTGAATTTTCATAATCTAGTGTCTTCTGACTATATTCAGTCATCTATTGAGAGGTAATATTAATGCAAAATGATTATACCTCTTCCCTCAGATATACAAGTTCACTGCACCGGAAACTCCCAAAGTTAATTTTTCAGTGATTTCAATATCATGTTAATTTTCTGTTGTTCAATGTGTTGTTTATGTTTTACTTCCACTGTCACAAAATTCTAAATCCAAGTCGGACCCCAATTCTGAATGAAAATTTTCAGAAATCATTTAAACGACTTGATTTCATCCTGTACGTGAAACAAGGACACTGATTCTATCTTTCGTCAATTCTGCCATCTCTCGTAGCAAAATCATACGGAGCACTTAGTCAAAGCACATCATAACAAGTGTACATTCACTTGTTGTTTGAGGATAATAAATTCAATAATGTTTATCAGTTATTAATAAACCATTCATCCCTACAGCTACTGAATTCTGTAAGTTGCTACAGCTGGATCAAAAACTTCTAGCCTTGGCAATTAAAAAACAACAACAACAACAACAAAAAAAAAAAAAACATGAGGATGAATGAGTGAAATTTATCAGTGCTGGTAACAGCTTGGAAACTCACACAGTTGAGAACTTTATGATGACACCATTACGTGCATGATTCTCTGCACTGGACATTACTGATATCACCCACCCACACTTGCAAGCTCCTGGTTTACCCTACCAGCTGGGTTGCCTTGGGCTCACATGACAAAATGTGAACATTTAATTCTCTTAGCTGTTATTGTAATTGAGTCTAAAAGTTATTTAGATGTATTTCTTCTGACTAGGTAGAAGAATACTTATAGGAGAATGCCACCTATAGCTTCTCATAGCTCTTCAAAAATAAGTTAAGCTAAAGGTGAGTCACATCATAAAGAATACAATGAACTCTCTAAATATATATATATATTTTTTGAAGTTTTTAATGTCTCCTATTAAGTGATTTCTGTATTAGCATCATTCACTTTGTTTTCGAATTCATGTCATTGATCTGACTCAACATGGTTATTACTGTAATTTTACTGATATGGCACAACATGCAAAAACCTCCAGAACAGTATTTCATAACTGAATAAAGTTGTCTTATTTCTAATGAAACAAAAAGGTTTTGAAATGCAGAAAGAAAGAGGGAAAGTCAGTGAGAGAAAGAGAGAAAAGAGAAGGAATGAATGAAAGAAAGAAAGAAAGAAAGAAAGAAAGAAAGAAAGAAAGAAAGAAATGAGTAAATGAATGATGATTAAGCTCATTTTAAATCTATGTTTTTTTATTTTGACCTGATAAAATTATGATGCCAGACTGATTTTACCAGCAAACCAGGCAAAGACTTAAACGCTATCTTCCATATCTGAATAAAGTAATCCCATTTATGAGATCAAATAAAAGAAAACAAAAACAAAATAACGTGTTGTTTCCTTACGCAGGAACTGAAACCCAGTTTAAAACATTTAAGTGAAAATGATATGCGAGTGAAATCAGAAGATGTTACTCTCTTAATTTTCAGGCAAAATGTTCAGTGAGAAGCAAACAAAGTCGGTTTCACTCCTTTAATAAATAATTTTTAAAAAATCTGTCTAAAAGAATTTTAAAAAAAAAAAAAAATTATATCTATATCTATATATATATATATATCTATATATAGATATATATAGATATAGATATATATATAGAGATATAGATATATATAGATCTCTCTCTCTCTCTCTCTCTCTATATATATATATATATAGATAGATATATAGATATAGATAGATAGATAGATAGATATATAGATATATATAGATATATATTATATTAATTACATATATATAGATTTCTATTATATTAATCAGTCCTCAGAATCGAGTTCAGAAAATACTTTGCCTCTCTGTATAGAGGACTTCTCTTTCTTGACAGGTCGGCATAGCTGTTTATACCTATCATAACCTCTAATTCTTATAAGCTGCACAGAAAATTTGGTCATAAACATCTGTCTTTTTCCAATGGCTGACAATACTTAATTTAAGAGAAGTGAGGACTAAAATAATGCTTCGTAAGACCAAGGTGATCTATTTAAAGATATTGCTGCAAGCAACGTAACGTGCATGGCTCAAACATTGGGCCACCCTTGACAGACAACACCAATCAAACCAAATGCTAAACCTCCACAGTACAACAGCTGCCACATACTAGCCTACCATTTATGGACACAAAAAAAAAAAAAAAAGTCTCCAAGGCATCATAACACAATCAATCAACCCACTGTCTAAAAAGATTACTAAAAACTAGATTAATTTTTTTTTTTTTCAAATTGTCACATATGTGGATGAGAAAAACCATTTTCAATTTGAAGCTAATGTGTGCTTAATTTTCAATTTAATGCCTCTGAATATTATCCATTTGGACACTCTACCCTCGAGCTTTTCATAAAATTACCATCATCTTTATACAATAATACCAGAGCCTTGTTATAATACTATTGCTTTCTTATAATAATACCATAGCCTTTTTTTTTTTTACAGTAGTACCTAGTCTTTCTATAATAATAATACCATGGCCATTTTACAACAATACCATAGCTCATTTACTATGGCATTACAAATTATATATAATATAATAAACAGTAAACAGCATTACTGGGTCAACGAGACTATCAAACAAAAACTTCTAGTGCCCCAACAATACAGCCTCTGAGGCCTCCCAAGTGCTCTTTTTGAAGCCTTCTAGCTGAAGTCCACACTAACTGTTCCATCATTTGTCTTTATGTTTCAATATAGCATTGGAATGGATTTCGAAATAAAATTAATGGGTTTTTTTCCCCTCCCCCTTCATGTGAATTTTACTCTAAGGAGGAGACACAGGCAAAGATTCCGCAACTGTAAAAGTGGCTTGTCTCAAAGGGTCTCGGGGAGAGGAAAGTCAACTGTACCACTACAGACACAAAACAAGAACAAAAATTATAATCTTTAAAAAATCTTATAACCTTAAAATCTCTTCCAGTTACAGTTTGCAGGTATTTTGAAAAATTCTTACCGTGTGTAAGTTGGTGAGCTATTTCCAAACACCAGCAAATTTATTCGGTAAGAAAATTTTGAAGTCCCGAATATGCATTTTGGGTATGTTATGATCCAAAACCTATAATATTATGGAATTATATAAGAGAAGAAAAAAAATCTTATCTAGACTGTTAGACATCTTCTCGAATGCTCTCATGTTGTTGAGTCTGTGTAATTATTATCTCAAAATATCAAATCTGCTCAACTTTACAGTCTGAGAGAACTCTTGATTTCATAAAACATTATTACATAAACAGTGACATAAAGTGAATTCTGTTTAAAAGAGAAGACGAAAAAAAAATAAAGAATACAAGAAAAAATAAACAAATAAATAAATAAATAAAAAATGGTGTCCAGTTAGCATTCTGTTCCATGCGAAATCTTGGGTTTCCAACTTTATACCAAGTTAGTTGCTAATACTACATGTTAAAACTGATACTGAGACAGATGAACAAACAAACAAACAAACAAAAAAAGTCATGCTGTTGTCCAAATCAGCCCTCATCATGCAGATATAGGGACAAGTGTTTCTAGACTGGGTCAAACTGTATGCAATTCCACTCTCACAAACAGTGCAAAATGTGTAACAATAGCCATGCTCTGGGACAAAAACATTCCGTCCTGAAAACTGTAGGAAGGGTTGATGAGCTTCAATTGATCCATGTGATATCAGTATAGACATGGGAATATGAATGAATGAAACCAATAGTTTTGCTCCAACCAAGGGAACAGCTGGAAATCCCAGGAAATTCTAGGTTTGTGCTTGGTCGAATATAAATTATTCTGCAAACAGTGGGTATTTTCTATTTTCAGTGTATTTGTGACATAATAATTCACTAATTCAACTGGACAGCAAAATCCAAATTGCAGTACTTTCTCACATGACACAGGAAATGCTGCCATTGAGGCTGGACCTCTCTCTGCTCCATGAGTAAATGTCATCCTTTCCAGTCGTCCATCCCCCCTCCCCACCAATCTTCAACCTTTAATCTTCAACCCTCATCACTTTCTAACCCCTCATCCCCATCTTAAACTCTAAAATAAAAAAATAAAAAAAGGGACAAGAAAAGTGAAGGAGCAGAAAAAAAAATTGTGTCACAATGCCTATCGATGTAACTATTACTCATGATACTCTGAAACAAACATGTTACTGCATATCTTCAAAATATGTGACATCCTTCAGCTACCAAATACACTGCAACTGTAATAACTGTACAACACAGCAGGACTTTTGCTGACAATGTGCGACAGAAACTAGTTGCAAATTTCACAAACTTTTTCAGTTAGACCTACCATGAGTCAGATTTAATCAAAAGTTTTACCCATCATAGAGAATTCAATTTCAATTATACGCATTCCACAAACAGACATAATTTCTCTTGCCTCTAACGAGCTACTTTTTCAATCACCCTATGACCTCCCTTTGCTAATAAGGCAATGAGTTGTGAACAATTAAAAAAAAACAAAACACTTCAGTCTTTTGAATCTGCAGTACTGTTTAAAAAAAAAAAATCAGAAAAATTTGTTATTTAACAAAACAATTCTTTCCTACGATTATTGCTAAACACAAATTACAGTTCAATCTGTGTCTCATTAAAAAAAAAATTATCTTTACAAAACTTTTTCTATACTTCAAGTGCCTTGTTTCCTATGTAAATGGTCAAGGAGAGATGTTTGTACATAATTACTAAGTAAGATTCCCGTTCCACTGAACGACAGTTCTGGGCGTCTTTGGCGAGGGAGAGCAGATAAAGCTCACACATATGGAGATGGACCAACCTATGTTGGTGGAGCACATTTCATAAATATATCAAACTCTGTTCGAGCACTGGTATGGAAAGTTTCAAGACTTACTATTTAATGATGACACCAGTAATCTTGTGCAGCAGTTGCAGATACTGGTACATGCACTGAAGTCCAATTGTTGACTTAACCATACAGATGTTACTGACAATCTTAACTTGGCATTCATTGGAGCAAATGGTAAAACAGGCAATAAAGAAAGCAAGAAAGAAAAGGAAGAAATACACTGATGAACTGATAAATAAATCAATTTTCAATTATAGAACTGAAACATATTTTAAAATAGTGCCAAAAGAATAAATAGATTTTAAAATTATGTTGCCTAGATGAACACTCAACTCTGAAGAGTTGAATGAGCAGTCATGGTAGCATAATCTGTGTGCAAAGGAACACTAGGCGGTGACATGCCATGCTGTGAATTTGGAACAAGGTAAGTTGTCAGACAAGCAATGTTGTTTGCACCTGGCTTGGACAATGATACAAGCTTGAACCCAGCATACAAAAACAAGACGTCAGCCCTACAGGTAATCAGGATATAACACACAGGTATGACAGTGCCAGCATATTTCCTCACCATGCCCACTACAACCACAGCACTCTCCTACTGGCCAAAAAAGAAAAGTCCACAGTGAACAGAAGTGATGACAGTGAGATATGTGGAGTGTGGTCCTATGACCTACAAGTATTATTGATCACACCACTGGTTTGTTTCAGTGCCCTGCAAACATCTGGCTGTACATATCCATCAGGAGCTGTTTGACATATCAGAGCAGGCAGATGAATCAGTGTGGGTGATAGTCCCTCACTTCTATGACCAATCTCAAAGACATGTCAGATCAGTGTGGGTGACAGCCCCTCACTTCTCAGAAATTCTCATTGCACGACTGCATTATGTCAGACATCACAAGTACTAATTTCATTGAGGTGAAGACTCACGGAGAGTAATTTCTTTTAGAGCTAAAAAACTGCTTTAGACACAATTTCAAAGACAATCACACGAGAAGCTTCTATTCTACAGATGAAACATTTTCCTCTTTCTTCAATTCCTCTTTCTGTCTCAATGGTTCCCAACATTTTAGCACTTGCAAACCCCTTACTCAAAACTTGGAAACCTACCCAACCTGCTGTTATCAGTAGTGGCTTGATATATTTTTTTTTTTTTTTCCATGATAGAGAGAGAAAGAAACACTGAAATCAAAACACATGCATACACCCAAAAATGTGTGAGAGCATAAAAAAAAAAAGCAATAGATGAGTTGAAAGTTACATGTATATTCCAAATCGTTCCCAGCAGGACTAGGTAACACCCTCCCCATCAAGTCTTGACGACCTTGACATACCGGTTGGAAACCCTTGCTATATCTTATGGATGATTCCCATCCCTGAAATATGTGGAACCTCCTCTCTCCCTCCCCATCCCAAGCAATGATATACATGTATATCAACCAACTGAAAGAAATGTTTTTAATGACAAAATTAAGTGAATGGAGTTGCCCACAAAGGCCAGAATTACAAAAAATATTCTTCTATTCAAAAATGTTGCAAATCAAGTCAGCAAAATAGGGGACTCAAGCTAAAGAAAGAAATGTACTATGAGAGCAAAAAGGAAATTTAGAAAAATCCTGCATCTGGAGCAAATTCTGTTTATGATGTTACTGTGCATAGTTGGCAAAAGTCAAGTCAATGTAAAATGTAATAAATTCATATGGGTTGATATTTCACTAAAGCTTTAGAACAAGAAGACAATATTTATAAGACAGCATGATGTTCTGTAAAAAAGGGGGGAGGGGATGATGATATGGCCCTATATTCATTTTATACCATTAACTATTTTTTTACAAATAAAAATGATTGCTAAAGATCTTGATAAATAAGAGAACAAAAAAAAAATCTCCTTCACAATGTTAACTAATAACAAATAAAGTGGAAGGGAAGATAGTACCACAAGAAGCATATTTTCTGCAGAAAGAATTTTTTTTTAAAGTTGTCTTTATGTTATAAAGATATATATACAAAGTAAGTACGTGCATATTTTCAAGAATAACACAAAACCCATCATTGAAGCCATGCAATAGAATCAGGCATAAGGAAATTCTGTACAAACAGGCAAGTGTAGAACAAAAGTAATGTGAAACACCAAAATGCACCATCATGCACTAAATATGTGCCACACAATGCACCAATATGCACCAACATCAAACACCATGCTGAATGAATAACAAGCTTTTAATGCAACATAATATCCACAACCAAGCCATTTGGGGAGAAAAAAAAACAAAAAAACAAAAACAAGTTTCCATTAAAAAAACCACACATAAAAAAAAAAATAAGGGTCTAGAAACAAAGGGTTGATGAGGAGTGTCAAGATGCACCAAAACCAAAACACCAAACTGGGATTAAAATGATGGCAAAAATGGGTAGAAATGCAAATGTCTAATTCTACCTTGTCTAATTCTCCTTCTTCACCCTCCTGATTGCTGGCCTCTGTTTCCCCGCCCTTCTCAATCTTATCAGAGCTATCTTCCTCTTCATCAGCCTGCGGAGGACTATCCTGGAATAAGGCAGTGTCCACATGTGGGACTTGGAAAGGCTTCAAGGTCCTGAAGTTTCCCTTCAAGTATTTTTGATTTGATGATGGAAGGGAGAAGTTCATTGGAACTGTGATCTTGGGGGAGGAGGAGAGTGATGGAATGGCATTGAAGACACTCTTTGGTGACCCTGAGGGTGGGACACTGGAAGGTTCTGGAATGTTTTCCAAAAGATCACTTCTACCAAGGCTGTTTTTATCCCTCCCAGTTTCACGATCAATGAGGTGGCTTTTTCTTTTCTGATTCCCGGAAAAGTGGTACTTTGTGTGGATACCATGGCCATTGGAATGAATAGAAGATGAGGAATACTTGGCTGCTGAAGCTGCTCCCCCTGTAGGACTGCTCTTGGAGAAGTCTTTTGGTTCATCTTCAACCTTCACCCTTGGAGTAGACAAGTCCATAGCATCAGTAGGAGGTGTGTTTGGACTGTGACCATTGTCACCAGTAGGGGGTGAGGAGGAGGGTAATGCTCCAAAACGTGGAATGACTGCTGGGGGAAGAAGGCCGTTCATAATCTCAGGCACCATCATCTCGGGGGAGCGTTCATGTTTGACAGAGAGACTCAATGGAGAGGATTGCCCCCTTCCTTGACTATTTCCATTGGTCATGGCTACTGCAGCATTTCGGGCCACAGTCATCAAATAGGACTCGGCAAATAAGGGAACGTTCAGTGGGCAGTGGGCGGGGGCTAGAAGCATGGAGGGGTGGGAAGGTGGGGAGGATGTGGGGGGCAAAAAACTGGCGCCATTCTGACTAACAGATATCATGGATGAAGCGTCAGCCAAAGGGGAGGCTCTCTGTGAATTGCTCAAATTGCTATCTTCTCCATCACTACTTTTGGCTTCATAATCTGCCAGCATTTTCTCCACATCACTGGCGGGTCCACCATCTTCAATGTAGCAATTGTGACTGCCCAGGATTTCCACAAACCAGTGATCCACGAAGCCCAGCCTCATGGTCAATTTGACTCGAAAGCTACATTTGTGACCCCTAACCTTGATCTTGTCACAGCCTGAAGAGTGAAAACAAATGTTTGTTGCCACTAGTCACTTACAGAAATTAATTGATGTTTACATCAATATGCCCTATCATGGAGTAGGTTATGAGATTTCCATCAAGTGACCTATGATGAAATAACGCATTGGTGATGTACACAGACAAATAATTTTAAATTTCAGAAAGTTTCTGAATTTCCACATTTTCTGCATAATTAAATTATGGAGGGGCATTTGGTTACACAGACTATACTTGTGTTCACAATAGCTCTGCCTATAAAAGGTAACCAGAGTGAAATATACAGTTATTAAATTACAAAGGAAAAAAAGGCGTGGGAAGTAGGTAGGACTAAGATTTACAAAAAAAAAAAAAAAAAAATTCCCATGGCATCTGAGAATCCAATCGTGAAAATAAATTAGCATTACTTCTCTTTGTAAAACAGCCGTGACCTGACTCACCTAAAACACAAGAGCCATAGCCCCCACAGGCTCGCTTGCATCCTCCTGTTCCGCTACAGTACAGCGTCTCTCTGGCCACAACAATCTGGCGTACATTTCTTGCTCGCCCAGCACGCACACTGCCATTCTCCAGCACCATCTTGCCAAAATCTGTCAGTGTGAAACGGTCGTCCAGAAAACTGACACCTTTGTGGACATCGACATAGATTTTGTGCACCTCCCGACCTTTGCGCAACATGCTAGCCTGCCTGTAGATCTCGATGCCATATAAATATTTCCGCAGCTCCCCACAGTTGACCTTGACTCCTTTGAATTTCTTGACATTGACGCCATTCGTCCCGTTCACAGCCGAGCCTGTATTGCTATTGTTGTTGTTGTTGTGCTTGCTTATATTTGATGATATGTCCACTGATATCTCACTCTTTTCTTCTGCCATTGTCAACTATAACTGCCTCTTCGACACTAGAAAGGTTCAAAATAACAACACAGTCTAAAACTATTCAAAACACAGCTCATGACACTGTTACTAAATCACACATAAAACAGTAAGTCTACAAAGGGAATCATTAAACAGAAAAAAAAAAAAAAAAGGAATTAAAAAAAGGGATACTTAGTGATCAAACTGTTAGGATAAATTAGGACACAGAAAGAAATTACTCGCAGCTGGCCAATTCAGAACATATACACATCAATTAGGTCGTGGCTTAAAAAAGCAACTGCAAGTAAGGAGTAAGGCACACTATAAACATGAATGTTAAAAAGTTAAATACAGTTAGAGCTTTTAAGATACAGATGTGCTACTTGCAGACTAGAAGTAGGCACTTGAAACTGAAGTGAAGCAGGTGGAAATTAAAGCAAAATTGTAGACACAATCATATTATCAATCTAATATTCTATCTCTCTTTTCTACCTGGGCAGGAACTAGCATTGGTTTTCTGAGACAGAACAAAAACTGATATTAATGTTTGCAACAAATTTCCTTACAACAAGATAGCTATTTACCTAAAACCTCTATGTTCCAAGTTTCAAGATATAGGCTTGTAAAACTGTTGACAGTGTCAACATGGTCTAGGACCCACAGATGTAAAGTCTTATTGTTCTACTGGCACTGCCACTCACAGCCATGGAGTGACATTTCTCCTCTGTGGAGCCTGTGTTTATCAGCTGTTGAGGAAATTTACACGCAAGGTTAGTCCACACATTGTCTTGAAATGTTCAAGTTTCCGAACATAGACAACAACAAAGCACAAAACAAAACAAACTATCCGTAATAATACTAAAAAAATATTTTAACCAAAAAATTGTTTCTAAATCCTTAAAACTGAAATGTAAAATGCATGAGGAAAGAAACACTTGATCTGCATGAGTGACATTCCATGAATCTAGAATAGCCAATAACAAATAGGCCAACTTGTACAGCACTCATGCCATATGCCTTTCAGCTTCTCAGAAAAATATCAGCAACAGGTATGAACATTTGTTCACACGGTACTTGACATTTTTCTGGAATTTCCTTTTTTGGCTCAGAGACTCAGATGAAATAAAAGTAAGGTATGTGCAATGTATCTAACTCATACACTGAAAAAATATTAGATAAAATGGGATGTACAAAAAGAAGAAGACAAAATCAAAATTCAAGAATAAAAGAATCAGATTTGAGGAAAAAGGAAAAGAAAAAACAGAAGCAATACTGATTTACTACTATATAAAGGCAGAAAAACTGAATGAAAAGTCAAGACGGACAATCAAATACAATTAAATTCTAAATTTGTCTTTGTATGATCAGTTGTTTCATCAGTTTGAATGTCCTTGTGCTAATCATGCAACGGATTCTTCATCAATCTTCATCACTGGTGATAAAAACCTTGGTAATCCTCATATTTTGAGAACGGAGTATCTTCTTCTACACTGAAGCGGGTGTAATTGTTGCCTCATACAAGCATTTTTTGCAGTTCTTTAGAGTCAGCAGAAATTACAGCTGGCTTAACAAGGTTTTTTCCAGTGGTGTTTTTCTATTTTTCGGAAATGACAGTTCAGGCCTAAAGCCAGTGTAAGTCATGCTTTCTTTCTGTTTTGTATGCTGTTTGGAGAGCAATTCAAACAAAATATGACAAATGAATCTTTCGACCAATCTGGTCCCACGGTAACCTGTAGGGTTAAGTTAACACTATTATCTTTACCTACAACAGTTGGTAAACGAATAGTAACCATAAGCACAGGTATATAACTGATAACATGGTGCTAATGTCACTGTCCAATTAGGTATTTTTTTCAAAATCACATGACCTAGTGAACATCGCTCACATGTGGCTTTGTTTACTTGCTCTGCG
>JBCAUA010761100.1:0-14956 GCA_038406235.1 Peronia verruculata | reverse complement strand
CGCGTCCAGGATCATTTTGGCCTAAGTCACTTTTGACTTAGGCCATAATGTAATTTATGAATTTGCAGCGAAACGTAGTGACGCATTTTATTCATTTTATTATGACATGATAGCATGACCTTTGAGGAATTTCATGGTGGGTCAGTTGCATTTTGGCCTAAGTCTGACTTAGGCCAAAAGGGTAGCGCAGTGACGATATGTATTACATATATCAGATCACATTTATCTGCATCTAATTTTCCTATAGAGATTATCATTACTGAAAATAGTTTATCTTTGCTGTCACTACTAGTACAGCCACCAAGTATCTTGGCCATAAGATAAGAATACTATATCTAAAGCACACTGGCATTAAAATAAAATTCTTATAATGCCATCTCTAAGGTACTATAGCTGTAAGATAGTCACCTATATTCCAAAGAAGTATGATATAATAAATGATAGATTCTTTTTTTTTTTTTTTTAATATCTCAGTACCATCAGGTCTCCATGGATTCTGTGGCCCAGTATATGACCAGCAATCCAGGGTCACAGGAGGAAAAGACAGCAGAGATTACCAATGTGAGCAGCACTTGCCCGATAGTGGCTGATAGGGCCGATGAAAACACATCGTTACTAACAACTCAACAGGGTGATACTCCTGGTAGTGGAGGATCAATCTGGGTATGTTTCTTCAAGGACTGAAGTCCAGATGTTTTGGATATTTTTATTTTCACCTCCCTCGGATTGTTAGCAATTTTAAAAAAAAAAAATTTCTGTGATATAAAAAGTTTGGATGATGCAGGATAAACTCATTAATGTAGTGTTCGTAGCAATCACCAAACAGAAAGAAGCATGGAAGATCGTTAATATCTGTCACAGGCTTGATACTTTGCAGAGGATCATGACACAGTAAATTACCACAAAATCACAATGTAGTCTTTGAAAACATGAATTTCACTTTGAAAATATGACAATTTCCTTGATAAAGCAAGAAAAAAATAACTACTGGACCAATTGTCATTGTACCACTACATAATCTGTCTCTCTTAGATTCTGAAAAACAAAAACAACAAAAAAAAACTAGGCAATTGTCAAACTGAAGAATCAGTTGATCGCATGAGGAAAATTAATTTCTTCCATCAATGAGATACCTATTGGTCTGCATGAATTTTTCTTGAGGATTGTCCTGTTCTAATGTTGTTCTTGACATTTTATATTGTGTGTGTTCATGTGCGAATGTATGTTACTTAATGTTGTTTATTTTCTCACACAACTGTGACATGAATTTTCTTTGTTGGACATATAAAAGTCTTTTTCTCATCTTAGCTTACTTATATTTACCTTACCTTACCTTACCTTGCCTTGCCTTGCCTTGCCTTGCCTTGCCTTGCCTTGCCTTGCCTTGCCGCCACGCCATGCCATGCCATGCCTTGCCTTGCCTTGCCTTGGCTTGGCTTGGCTTGGCTTGGCTTGGCTTGGCTTGGCTTGGCTTGGCTTGTCTTTTGCTTGGCTTGGCTTGGTTTGGTTTGGTTTGCTTTTCTTTTTCTTTCCTCCCCCCCCCCCCCCCCCCCCCCCCCCTCACCTCACCTTACATCCTTTACCTCACCTCACCTCACCTCACCTCACCAGATTTATCATATTTCATGTTATCTATCTTATCCTATCCTTTTTTTTAATCTCATTTTATATTATTTTGTCTGGATAATTTAAATTTTCAGAAAATGCCAAGGACATATTTGTGGCTTCTGCTGGGACTCCCTGTGCTATGTATAATTCATGCTCTGATCTTTGCCGTGGCTTGGTTCTTTGTCGTCACAATTCCCATCGCCAAGGTAGGTATATCATGAACAATGCATTCCGACATTGCCACAGGAAGAAGCAATGCGTTGGTGCGGAATATAACTACCAGAAATTACATTCTTTACCTGATTTTCAGTATCTTTGAAGTTGATGGTCTGTGAAAAGATGATGTTCAATATTGTGTGATCATTCACTTAATACATGGATATGAATTATCTACAAGATGGCTGGGATCACACTTGTACAGAAAAAATGATCTTTTTGAGATAAAGGGTGAAACATAAATATGATAAGATTATCAAATTATTTATGTTATTAACCCCCTTCACTGCTGCGCCAATTTTATAGTCTTTGCTAAACATTAGCTATACAATTTTTCTCCTCACTCCATCCACTGCTAGCCCTTACCCTCACCCATTGTGTGAAAGTCAACCAACACCCAACAGTTTCCTAACAGGCAATCGGAAACTTGAATTGTTATTTGGTATTGATAATTAGTATGTTGTTAATTGGTACATTCATTGTCGACAGCATCCGTACGATGGTGTAGCGTTAGGTGTGGGGATGGGATCTTCTAGAGTGGCTGAGGAGCCCCATCCTAGAGTGGCAGTAGAATGGTACATTAAGAAGCAAATTATACACTGATTTGGGCTCTCATCACGACCGTTCCATCTGCCAAATCATTTGCTTGCAGCATCTGTCAAAAGATCCGGTGTATAGATGTAAAACACTTGTCAGAACAATGGTTGGAGCATCAGGTGAAAGAGAAAGGAGAGATGGTTGGTGGTAGGCTGCATGGATTGTTTTCCCACACATGAAAGGCTGATTTTTTGACATACCTCATACTATTGATACCAGTGAAGTGGTTCATTTATCTGAAGGTGTATGCCTTAAATGCTAAATGATTAAAAGCTAAATGTCTCACAGCCAGTCAAAATGAGACGTATGTTGATTTTTCACCATATGGGGTTTTTAATATCTTGTGAAAGCTCATTGCATGCTCTTTCTGGTGGTGAAAAAAGTTTTGAGCTAGCTTTGTTCTAGCCAGAGATGTTGCAGTTTAAAGAGACAAGCGGGAACCTTTCAGCAGTGACTGAAATTCTGAGAAACTCAGAACAATGAACAATCAAACACATAAATATACATAGCTTGCCTCACAAAAACCCAGTTTTAATAAAGAAATATTTATACATATATAAATAAATTATAAAAATTCTAAATATTTATAAAATCTATTAAAAAAATTGAGATTTTCACCACTTCACATTGATTCACTGTTTGCCTCTGGTGTTTATGTTTCAGATCAATAGTAAGACAATAACAAAAATTTTGCTCACACCACCTGAGGAAGTTCGCATTGGTGACTCAAGTTTGGGTATCATGGTGAGGAATTTTCTTTTTGAAAAGATTGTAAATAAGAAAAGCTATAGCATGTGTATGGTATTAGTATTAAAGATTTATCTTTAGAGTATCTAAAATGCCAATTATCATCGCAGTGTTCAAATTTTTGTTTAGGGCCATATCTCAACATTGTTTTAATGTAAGAAGGTACATCTCCTCATAGTTTTTTTTTTTTTTTTCCTTTAACAATATTTCTTTTTTTCAAAGAAATGTGAAATAGGTGACATACATACATTAATTATTTATTTTTGAGAAACTAGTATTTCCAGACACTTTTCTCTGCAATTGAGATACAGTTCCTCTGGAAAGAGGACACTCCCAAACACACATACAGACGACAAGGCAGGCAGCAAAGAGCTCGTCACTCGCTGTCCACCCATGGGACTAGAATCACAGCGCATTCACCAGTCGGTTCGCTGGTCCCAGGAGTTTGCTTGTAGAGACTGGCGTGTGAAGGCAAATGAGCGGTAAAGGGCTTTGGCCTGAGCTGCTACGATAAGGCGAGGGAGGTCCGCTCCCTAGTTCTGACCCCTACCTTCCCGCGGTAGCAACTGTTAAGGATTGGGCTTGGCCTAGTGTCTTGCCTGATCCGAACTGACAGGGGCGGGCTGCTGGGCAGCCAGCGGTACCATACCTGGTCTGGTCCTCCGCTCGGTGGGTTTTCGTGGGATACCGGTCTTGCAGTTTCTCCGGAGTGGCTACTGCTGGCTGGACGGGTTGCTGATGCCTTCCCCCCTCGGTCCTGCCTGGCAGCTGCCGGGCACTGCTGGTGGGAGTAGCCGAAGCTTCGTGACGAAGTCCAGTGTACAGGGTGGCTGCTGCTCCCTCGACCCCAAGGATTAGAGAAAGCTGAGTACAAT
Source organism: Peronia verruculata (assembly GCA_038406235.1). Lineage (NCBI taxonomy): Eukaryota > Metazoa > Mollusca > Gastropoda > Systellommatophora > Onchidiidae > Peronia > Peronia verruculata. Next base: position 10,913 of record JBCAUA010761100.1, on the reverse strand, counting down.
CAAATCCACGCAAACCGAACTCTGATAATGCGAATTTCTGATAATTCGAACAAAAACGAAACAATAGATTTTTTTTCCTCTTTGTGCCCATTAAATTCGTCTCGCATAAATCGAAGCGACTGCTGTGAGTTTCTTTTAAACTGAACCTGTCAGCGCCGCCACGAAGGTAAAAATCTCCTTTTTTTCTCTCCACGTGGTTCCCACCCAACGAGGAAAACAAAGGAGACAGTGTACGAGGAGCACCGATGCCGATCGATAATCAAGTATCTTCGCAGACTGTTATAGTGTAGTGTTAGTATTGTACAGGTAGACACAGTCAAACACGGCATGACCGTACTATTACTATTATGATGCTTCGTGTGTAGACAACTGGAGGCGTTGCGCCTAGCGCCTGTGTTACGATCATTGCCTGGTGGTACAGATCTGGCTCTAGTCATTATTTTCATTGTGTTCGCTCTCTTGCCTGCGGTTGATTAGATCTAGCTTTGTTTTCTAGACTAGATCTAGATCTACGTGATGGCTTCCTCTAACTCACTGAAGAGAAGGAAGACGGCTCTTTCCATTGAGACGAAAATGAAAATGCTGCAGGAAAAAGAAGTGCAATATCAATGAAGGCCATAGCTGAAAAGTATGGCATTCATCCAAATACACTTGACGATATAAAAACATCAGGAGAAAGCGGCAGCCTCCACAACTTTTATCTCATAGACAAGGATTACTATAGTCCTTGCTCATAGGTAATTCGGGAGTTGTTTCCCATGTCCAAAAAAAATGGAAGACGAACTCTCTTAAATCGAACCCATGAGGATGGTCCCGGCAAATTCGATTTAAGCGGACTCGACTGTACTTCAAACCAAAAAAATTATCTTTCTTAAGTTGCCTTGTTATCATGAAGTAGATGTTCTGTCTAATCATCCAATGTGCTTCCCCACTGACATTGATGTACTGTGTGTGTCTGTATTATTCCAGGATCCAAACAAGTTGCAGTACAATGACATCCCCCTCTCCTACACTGTGGTCCTGTTGGAACACGCAGCCACCCGACTGACTGAGTCTACCATTCACCACGAGCTGGTCCAGGAACTGCTGGAGAAAACCCGGACTTTGGCCGCCAACATGTGAGACACAGCACAACAGGGCCACATCATTGGGGTAGTGAGACTGGAAACTCTCCACTTAGTCCATGTGATTCACTATTTACACCATCAACTGTCATGGTGCTGATACACTTTTCTTTTGTTGGTCTCAGGACATGCAGAATCATGTGTGTGGATTCTTTGTCCATGTCAGGCACTCAGAAATTACTGACATTTAATCGTGAATGGATGTGGTAGATTTCTGATCTGTGATAAAGGGAGTGATGATATATGAGGTCAGATATATTATGTTGATGAGAGTGGTGATAAATCATCTCTTTGCTTTACAAATGATCCTTTCAACCCTTCTACAAACCAAGGGGGATTTTCTTTGCATATCTTGTCAGTTATATTGCATAATATTGAACAAATGATATTCTGAGTAAGGTTGTGTATGGCATGGAAATCCATGATGCCAGTAGAGCTGTTGATGGTCGGAACAAATGGAGAAGATAAGTGTGTCGGTGCAGCTGACTGTAGTGGCCTGCACTACTCCTGGTTGTATGTTTGATGACAGATGTTGTACAAATGTGCACAGTTGTCTACTTTGACTCATTTTCTTATATTGTCTTCATGGGAACAAATGGTTACTAAAGGGAATCTGGGTTATTGAAAATTACAAATAATGAATTAGTGTAATCTTTCATTCATGCAAATGCATCCATAGAAGTGTGTATTTCTCTGATGACATTATTACCTACTATTTTAGTTTGGCTAAGTGTTGTCAGACATGGGCACAACTCATATATAAGTGTAGTCCAGTGTTAAGCTTGTCAGAACAAATTTTACATTCTTATTACTAGTTTGACATGCCGAAAGCGGTTCACTGGTTCAGTCAAGCAAACCACATGACATTATTTCTTTGTGCTTACCTTTTAATATGTGGTGTTAGCCCTATACTTTTTATCAGCTTGGTTAAGACTGGTATGTGTTCTGGGATAAATCTTTCATTCACACTAACCCAGCACAAATTTACAGTTTCGGTATCTTTAGCACTGTGTTTCAAATAAATGTCAACACATTCTGCATTTGATAGGAATATTTGTCACCAACAATGCGATAATTCATGGTATGACCAACTTTTGACTGTAATGTTTAATTAGCTTGTCATCTACAACATGTTTGATACTGCATGTACTACTGGGTCAGTTTTTCAGAGGAGCAGGAAACTCCTGATCTTCAAAATCGTGAATAAAAATATTTTCCAATTTATGCTTCAATTAGCATCTTTTGCTTTGTGATCTTTGTATAGATAGATGTTGTTTTGTAAAGCCAGTTTTACTTCCTCTTTGCTATCACTAGTCAGGTGTGTGAAGAAGGACTGAATCTACGCAGACCATGACAAAAGATTATTGTTCATCTAGAATTTCTAGAATGTGTGTAGTGAACGTGTCACCAGGCAGATGAGATAAGTCTGATATCAAATTTACATATCTTATGGAGTCATTGATGTCAGTGGAAAAAGATATTTATGCCCTTTATGTTATGTGGTCAAGATAACCACCACAAAGAAGGTAAAGATGTAAACAAGCCTTTACTTGGGGGAAAAAAGTATTTTTTAATGAAGTTTAATGTACAAAAGAAGAAGTAAATCCATGTGTTTCAGTGATTTCTGACTCCTATCATCTGACTAGGTGACATGTGATGGTGATATTGATAGAACAGGTGTGATAATGTTTGTGTGGAAGTTGGGACTGGGTGAGCTTATTGTTCTTTACTTCTTTTTTGTTTTTTTCAACAATGATTATGTATAAGGCCAGTTTGTGATGGGACGTGAGCAAGTTTTAAAAATTGAAAGTTAAAAATATTCTGTACATTTACTTTAATATTTCAGTGTCTTCGAAGTTTTTGCTATGATACAGATGTTATGTCATTGATGATATGCTTATAAGTTGGGATGAAGGAGGGTGATACCCTGTAATTTATTCATTATGTATCATTCATACATCTATTTGTCATTGTACATAACAAAAATGATAAGAGCCGACCAGAGAGAAGGTGGTATGTCACGTAGACCAAAGAGAGGTTCAAGGAAACCATTGTGAAATACCTCATACCTCTTTCATTGAAACAGAGTGGAGGTGTCTGGCAAATACCAAATGAGAACTTGTGTGTAGTTGTTATGAAATATCACATCTTTTTATTGAAAGATCATTCCTTTTGACATGTGAATGATTGTCTGTGTGTAACATGAAGTGCAATGATGGGCTAGTTGAGAAAGGAACCATGAAAGCATGAAAAACTATGGCAGATGAATTTAGGCAGAATAAATCTGATGTTATCAAATTCTGGTTTAGTTTTGGTTTACTTTGAAATATTGAATACATCTTGGTGAAACAAAGAGGGGTAGGGGGGTCACAAAACTATTTTGTTTCTAAGGAAGAGATGTTTTCTATGTGCATAATGAATGTTACAAAACCAACAGTACAATTTATGGACTATGGTAATAATGTAGATCAAGAGTGTGACTTTTTGCATGTGGGCATTTCTTGATGGCAGTGTGAGAAAATGTAACCATGGAAACAACTCTGTGAAGATCTGTGTGAGATTAAATGGCTACCTGATTGATATCATAGCTTCTGGTGTGTTCTTATGGTCTTTTTATATGTGCATGTGTGTGGTAGGTTTGTGCGTTTGTGAAAAATGTGTATTGTTAGCAAGACTTTCCAGATCATAGACCCTCCCATACTATAACACTAACATTTTTCACAGTAAGACAGTAACAATTAGTCATCATCAGAGATCATTATAATTGGTTGTAGTATAGGACAAACATTCAAATATCCTATGTGGTCAACAGCCACGAGTGACGGGGCCGAGAGCAAATGAGATAGTTCAAGGTCGATCACATAACTGAGGAAACATCGCTAACATGTGGGTTTGCTTAGAGGACATGAACATGCTCATCATTCATCAAGAACTATCTGCCATGCACAGTGTATCAAGTCAGCATGAGCAACAACCCATCAGTCATGTGGCCAATCTTGAAACACCTCATTGATTATCACAAATTTGCTGTACCTTTACTACTATCATTAAACTTTGCCATTGACTGTTTCACACTGTAACTGTAAATTACAACAATCTGCACGAATCTCAGAGTTTGGTTTTCTTTAATTGATTTGTATCATGAAAAAAACCACCTATTTAATATTTCGCTGCTTGGTCAAATATGATAAATAATACTGTCCCACCACACTGTTTAGACATGTTCAGTTTGACATCAGCACGGCATTCTAAAATGACCATTCTAAATGACAAAGACAAATAAAATTGTGTCAGTGATTTCATTATCTCAGCTCTTCCAACCAAATGAAAAGGAGGACTTATGAGCTGTCTACAACCAGTTGGCATTCCCTTATCCTCACTGATTTCAACATCACAAGGCAACATTTCTAATTTCGTGATATCTTTAATGGATGCACTATCAATCAAGCGCGTCAACACAGGGAAATTTCCATTCATGATGACTCTTTACACTACCAATTACCAACCTTACATAGCCCTAAATATTATTCTCATGCCTACAAATGTATCATTCTCTGGGAAAAGGCCCAAAAAACTGCCACACAAGTATACATTTTGCCATATCAATGCTTTGACACAAAAATTCAGTACTGAAAATGCCTCTCAACTCATTGACTGAGGTGTATATAAAAACTATCATATTTTCTCATTTCATAGCAGCTATCAAGTCTATCATCATGTATACAAAGACTATGTTAGTTCTTTCATTGCAGACCTGATGCATATCTTTCACACAGATATTCCTCACAACAATGGTTTGTAACAGTTCCATTTGTCCCAGTCTCAAAATTTGCTGTATAACTGAGAAATGTATAAAGATCTGATACTGATGTTGAGCCTTTCCATCATTACCATGGCTGAACCAAAAATTGGAATAGATGGGATATGCAGAAATAAAAGTCCTGTCAATGGGCTATACAGAGAATCAAGTACAATTCCTTTTGCGATGCTTGTATCTGGTCATAATGAGGAAGATCTATCTGATCAAGACGGACATTTTGAGATCACCTGGTACAGCTGCAGTTACAGATCAAATTGAACACAATTTGTATAGGCACCTGTGTCATACAGTCTCTGAACTGTCATCATATCTGTCACTATGACTAAAATAATGTGCTGCATACTATTGACTACTTATTTTCTGACTGAGTTTATTGTTCACTAAATCTTGAATGTCATCTGTTCAGAAGTACAAAAAGATTTGGATAGGCCGATTGCCACAACTCCTGATGGAGATGTCTTTAAAAGTGATGGCAAGATTAACATGTAAAAGACAATGGACATTTACAATAATTTGTTTTGAATATGATTTTATTTGTGAAGTTACAACTAACATAGTAACAGAGTCACTGACTGACTATGCAAGCTGACTATCCACTACATGAAACCATCATGCTGTACATGTATAGTGATTCATTCAATGTCTAGAATCTGAACAGTCAATACACCAACCACACGAGTACTATGCAGTCTGTGAAAACTAGTGACAACTAGTCACAGAGTCAATATTTCCAAAAACATTCTCAAACATTACAAAATCATATCGAGGCACTAACTCTGACATCAAAATAACAACACCTTGAGTTTAGCATATAACCTAAACTGGTGTGTGCTTAGCAAAATATTGTCTCAACATGAAAACATTATCAATTGCTTGTATGCACAACAAACTCCTCACCCAATTAACACACATTTTAGTTACACCATTCCGTGGCACTAACAGTTCAATAACACCAAATGAGTGTAGTCTATCACCCATTCAGCTCTGTGCTGAGCCAGTCTTGTTGAGCTGACATCAGTAGTCAATGACTGCATGTCCTGGTCTTAGAGCAAATGAGTCGGAGGTCACTCCATGAGTGCAAGTTATAGCCATTTTTAATTATTTCCTGACTCAGATACCAAATTTTATTTTTCAGGTAGGAAAAGAATGAATTTTTGGTCTCTTGAGAACAAGTAAAAAATTTTGTTACGTCAGTCAGAAAACAGTTAAAAACGGATGTAAATTCAAATCTTTCAGAGCAACATCCGACTCATTTGCCCTGAGTGCAAGACATATGTCTGTTTGCACAACAAACTGCTCCCATCCACATACATTTCTGGTTATGTCTACATCTGAAAGACGTGAAGATGAGCAGCAAGGATCAGACAAGACTCAGGTACTCCAGTCCTCTCCGAGAGCATGAAGACATCGGTCGCATGGAACAGTGGCAGAGGGAGCCGTGTAACGTCGACATCTCTCACATAGGTGTTTGAAAGCTGAAGTTACCAGTATCTTGTAATCTACTTCCATTGCACCTTCCTTGCTGTTCTCTGTACACAGATTATGGACAGTGTCACTCAGATAACCACCACTACTATTATGGCCTTTTTATCTCTACACAGATAATGAAAAAGCCTGTACTCTGTATCAGTGCAACAATAATAATTACTTTGATGACTGTCTTCAAATGAAACACATTGCCAATTCATTAAGTGACATAATAAATCTAATGTTCATTTGACATTTAACCCTTCCGGGTCAATATAGAAAGATTATCTTACTTGATCATCTGGACCCCAATGAATTCTGTATATTTCAGTATGTCTGTTCACTGTTGTCACTACCTTGAAAGTGATAAATGTCACTGACTTTAGATTGAGAATGGTTTCATATCTAAAGATCCAAAGCAAGCAATTAACAAGTATATTACCATCTCCATTTTTAAAGCATACTGTTTGTTTCATATATGAAATGCTACAAAATTTAAGACAAATTTACATTTCTTTGGAAACCATTGCTACCCTTCATAGCACAGATCTCAATATTAGTTCTCTCTACGGATGAAGGCAAACATCTGTCCTTGTTTGATAAACACTGCACTGGTCTTCTCCATGGATGAGGATAAGTGTTACCTACCAGAGCTTAACAATCGTGAACTGCCTGGTACTATGAAAGCATCCTCTGGAATGACAGGTGGATGAGTGCTTAGGATGGTCACATGAGAGGTCTGGAAAATCTCACATAGTGCTGAGGTTGAGGATGTCATTTCCGGCTGGAGTTCCTGTGAGAATAGTCAATGAAAGGCAGAACTAAACTTACAGAGCTGCTTTCTGACCACCAATCTGTGCACCCACAAAGACCAAGAATTCAACTTTTACAGATCTGTTCTCTGACCACCTTTCTGTCTGCCCGCAAAGACTAAGAACTAAACTGTTCGCAAAGACTAAGAACTAAACTTACAGATCTGCTTTCTGAGCACCATTCTGTCCACCCACACAGACCAAGAACTAAACTTACAGAGATGCTTTCTAACCACCATTCTGTCTATCCACAAAGGCCAAGAACTAAACTTATAGAGCTGCTTTCTAACCACCATTCTGTCTATCCACAAAGGCCAAGAACTAAACTTATAGAGCTGCTTTCTGACCACCATTTTGTCTATCCACAAAGGCCAAGAACTAAACTTATAGAGCTGCTTTCTAACCACCATTCTGTCAGTGTCTACCCACAAAGACCAAGAACTAAACTTACAAGTTACAGAGCTGCTTTCTGACCACCATTCTGTTCACCCACAAAGACCAAGAACTAACAGAGCTACTCTATGACCATCATTCTGTCCACCCACAAAGACCAGAAATAAACTTACACTCACTTTTTGTCCATGGTTCTGTCTATCCAGAACACATAAGAAATAAACTTGCAGAGCTGCCATCTAACCACTATTCTCTCTATCCATATGAGACAAGAGTAAATTCGTGTGAAGCTCATAATTTAACATTTTGTTCACAAAATACTCACAGATCAGCTATCTAACCACAAGAGACAAGACGAAAATTCATGTAAAGGTGAAAGTCAAATGTCCACATAAGGGAAAGTTTACAAGAGAGACAAAAAAAAAAAATGATTTATTAAGTGATGTGCCATAAAATAAAGATTTGTACTAAGTTATACTGCATAATCGTACAGTGCCGTGTTAATTAGGTGACAAAGTATACATTCTACACCGTTTATAAGATTACTTATTGTACTTATGAGAGTTAATATATCAGACAAAAATGTTTTGATAAAGATGTGGAATTCACGATTTCATCAGCTGACCAACGATGTATTGTTCACATAATGATCACCAGACCTCAAACGGATGGATGGATAGGTGGATGGACAAAATACATGGACAGATGACAGACTGAATGACAGACGGAAAGACAGACAGAATGACTGACAGACATACAAACAGACTTAATTCAAAACAAGCAGGACAAACTGTCCCCACTTACTACTGACCTGTAAGAGCTGCTTTAAGAGAGGGCTGCTATAGATGTGAAGGTCATAGTCCAGCGGGCTGTCAGTGCCGAGCATGTCCATCAGTGACTGTCGCATGTCAAACACTGGTAACAATCTGTTCACTGCCCTCAGGTCCTTCCACTCTGTGTCAGGCTGACACCACCCCAGCTTGAACACACTGTCACCGTCTGTCATGCAGAAATGGGTAAACAAAAGAAATTGCTAATTAATTACATAATGAAGTATCACTTCTTTCACACTAACAAAAAAAGAAGGCAATCTGGTTTGCTAAGCTTTTTTAGCATATAATTCATATTTTTTGTTGTTATTGTTTTTTGTTTTTTTTAATTTTGGAATAATTCTTTAAACAACTGAGTTGACAAAAGCAATTCAAAAACTATACAATATAAGGAAAAATCAGAATATGTATAATTGACAACTGTCAACCCAACATTCGGAAGGTCAAAAGAAAAAAAAAAAAATTAAACCCATCTAATCTGAACCTCTTTATGTCACCATCTAAGTGAAAAGCACATTCCATATGCTGAAAGGATGATGATCAATCCATAGCTACCATCTGCTAAAGTCAGCACTTCCATGTGAATCCATGTGAAACAAGCAGCTGCCCAATCAAAGACAACAGTCTACATATCTTCCTAATTTCTTACACTAATTTGCAGCACATGGACCACTGAGAGTTAAGGGTTGTCTGGGACATCAAGATAGAAAGACATTGTGAAGCTGAGGGGGAGGGGATTCAGCCTTTGGTTACATTTCATGATCTACAAAGGGATTTTTTTTTTTTGGTCCAATCCTGTCAGTCAACTTGAATTTGACGCTCAATGTTCTGTGAGAATGGAAAGGTTTCAGTACAGAGAGGAGGCATTAGACCAGCTCCAGCAAAATTACTCCACTTCATTTATTGTCTATTTTGTCCCTATAACATAAAAAATAATGTAAATAAGATCAATCTAGCAATGGCCACAGATGAACTGATGTCAAATCACCCAAATTTGATTACAGATATTTTTTGTAAAATACTGACATTGCCATCATCATTAGGTGCCCTGCTCCACAGCACTGACAATCATTTCCCTCACCACATGTCCTGATCTCACTTTCTTAGTGTTTTGGTCATACCCTCTGCTTCAAGTTATAATGTTATGTCCGAAACCTTCCCCTTCTTTCTTCCTTGACTCCTTTTTTCCTTCCAACATGGCCATAGAGACAAGGTTTTCCAGTTATTCTCATCTCATGACATGCAAATGTTGACATATTTTGCATGAAAGTTTGTCTTTGAATTGCAACACTGAAGATTCACACTGTGTAAAGTAGCTTACCATAATATTCATAAGTAAGTCTTTTTTTGCTTAACTCATTTGTTTCAATACTGCACATAAAAAAAAAAAAGAACTAACCTGAGTTGTCAGATTCATAGTCTGGCATGTGCTGATGTACTTCCTCTGCCAGGTAAGGCATTATAGGAGCAAAACCTGAGGCCAAACTTTTCACAATGTGATACTGGGTTGTTTGGCTGGAGCGCCTACTGGGTCCTTTGGCCTCATCACAGTAACATCTGGAGGGAGAAACAAATCAAGCAATTTTTGCACAAATACATGCTGAACAGAACTAACAGTACCTGCTAGTCTAATTAATTTTATTTCTCCTAACTGTACTGAGGTTCAATTTCCATATTTTACATCAAAAAAATAAAAGCCATACAAGAATTGCTAGTGTTCAAGGGCAGCGTTTTAGAGAAATCCTAAACAGGTGAGAAGCTGTCAAATGCTTTGCAAAAATAGTTTTCTGCACTTTCCAGTCCTTAAAAGATTTCAAAATTCAAATAATATTTGGACTCAACTCTATCAAAACTCACCTATTTTAGAAATGCCTCAAAAATATCAATTTTCAGTGATCTGTTTAACTCAAAATACACATTGTAATATGATAAACAACAGTTTCCTCACATGTATTTCAGAACAAGTGAAATACAATGTCAAATATGGCAGGCTGACATAACAACATGGATAACCCATGTGATCTTAACACAGGAGTTTTCTCATTTATGAAACCAGAGAAAACTGTACATGGACATCCAGATGAGCAGCCTGAATGTATCTTCTTAGTGTTTGTGTGATCTAATTTGGAAGTTTCCTTTTGTCATATTACAGTAGAACAGCAGTTAATTGCAGTTGGTTAAACACACTCTCTTTGTCATTACTGTAGAACCTTTACATTTCGGTCAAAAATTTTGAGTCTAAAGTTAGTAAATTTTATTTTTATGACTTTAGTCTCACTATGAACATATTCCAAGATGGCTGATTTCTTCGGTCTCCCAAAACCTCATTCCATTAACATACTTACTTATCCGAACCAGCGGTCATTTGAGCTTTAGCTCTTCGACCTGACGCTATGGAAAAATATATGTATATCTTCTTCAGTTGTTGAGGGGTTGAGTACAAGGTGTTCCAGGGATCAGGTTGGGG
>JBCAUA010760989.1:0-14956 GCA_038406235.1 Peronia verruculata | reverse complement strand
TTATTTATGTATATGCTGTGGAAAATTAAAAAGTTATGATCAAACGGAACTTAATTATCAGCCTGCCCTCGTATATACAAACTCATGGGGGCAAACTGTTTTGATTTGCTAAAATGGCAAAGGTTTCATAGACGAGTCTCTTTATCTATCTCCTTTTTTGAGATCTCCTTTCTTACTTTTTCTTTCTTTTATCAGTTTTCTTGTATCTTCTAGGCCGTCGAGGGGAGAAAGAGCTTCGGTCTCTGGTTTTTCAAAAAGTAAAAGAAACTTTTTGAGATATTGATAATAAAAGTAATGCTTAAACGATTTGTTGTCCGTTTCTCAATCCGTCGCCCATCCATCCATCCATCCATCCATCCATCCATCCATCCATCCATCCATGCGTTCCACTAATCAACCAAAGCTCTAGTTAGCAAAGTGAGGCAGTAATTGGGACGTTGTCCAGGTGGTTTGAATATGCTAATAACTAATCAGGTCCAAATGCTCCCGCTGTAATCCAGTGATAAACTTTATCTGCACAACTAACGACTTGTTGAGGGACGATCTCTCATGGACAGCATTGTCATAGCTGGCTGTTCTCCAAGATCTGATCTACGCGGCATTGATCTATTATACCGAGTGGGAGTAGATCTTAATCCTGTATCGACACTTCAGTGAAGCGGGCCCCGTCCGTACAATACGTCTGAATTTGCATACTAAAGAGTGAGACAGCCCTTTCGGCAAACATTGGATGTAGAGAGGGGCATGTTAACGGTTATCGAAGCTGCGAAGGGTTGGACAACATTCCCAAGAGATGCTCAAAGGCGGCAAGATCAAAGAGACCGGAGACAATCAGGTTCTTGTTATTAGTCCCAGGGAAATTCCGCAGGCAAGATAGAGGCTGGGAAAGTGACAGGGTGGGTGTGTGTTTGAGAGAAATGGTTGTCTTCCAATGCAAAATGAGGATGGGGATAATGCATGTAGTATGAAAATGAAAGCATAAAATCGGCGGCAGAGATGACACGAAGGAAACAAAGAAAGACAGGAGAGAAAGGGCAGGATGAAAAGAAGGGAGGGCAGAAAATAGCCATTAGGACAGTGGGCATCTCGTTATCCGATAAAGACAGAAGATGGGCAGTTAAAAAGAAAAAAAAATGAAGATTGGAAGGAACGAACGAAGAATGAAAAGGAACAAGAAAGAAAGGAAGAAAGGAAATAAAGAATAGAAGAAAAAGAAAGAAGAAAGTCTGAACAAGGACTTAAGGGCAAAAGCGAAAGAAAGTAGATATGAAAAGGCGCAAGAAATAACACCTGGCATATGCCTGAATCATTCTTGTCTTTTGACTCTGACATGTGAATAAGTATTATGAGAATGAGAAAGCAGTACTAAAAAATGTTGTGGAAATAAATGGTGACATAAAATATTTCTCACCACTGCTTTAACACCTTCGGAGGGAAACTGGCACGAACCTCTCCATATCCTCATCTTTATACCGAACAGAAATTGAGATCAGTTAGATCTACCTTGTTTGAATAGTACACGTGATCTTAAGAAGGTATTGAGTATTTAAGTAAGAGGTTCTACTGTTTCAGGTGTACAGTATCATAGAGTGTGTTCACAGGTGGTGGGTATGGCTAGAAGGTCAGGTCAATGAATTTAAAGATGGAGGCGGGGAAAAAGAGAAAGTCGCCAGACCAGTAAATGTTGACTTCAAAATACTATCAAGTACATGTACTTCAAATTAAAAAAAAAAAAAAATCAACCATTATAGATTTACAAGATTTAAAAGATATCGTTTTTTGTATTTTTTTTTTTTTTGTATCATGTAATCTTCTCCGCACTCCTCCCTTCCCTAAACGTGAATTAGCTACACAGGCACCCAAATTTCACCGTTTGGTCGACAATTCGCAGGCCTTCATTCAGTTCTCTGGTTGTTAGCCCTAGAAATGCCAAGATTTCAACCTGCTCGGAGACTGGGTCATTTATGCTAACATAAGAATGATTTTTCCATATAATACCTGTCTTATACTGCCACTCAGAGTTATCCTATGAAACATAAATTAAATTATCATTCTAAAAATATGAGCATTCGAGCAGTTTCATTAATAATTTTAGGGCTAAGGATTAGAAAGATAGGTTATAAATGTTGTTAAATGTCCTTGAATATTAAAAAAAAAAAAAAAATCGCTCCCTACTATTCCTTGGTTTTCACAGTGACTTAAGATTATCCTTTTCTGCTCTGTTGTTACTGCAGATGGGTTCACTGGTCATCAATGCCCGTCATCCTTCTCAGAATCAATTGATTTCCTCTCAGTTCACTTTAGAGGGACTTTACCATTTCAATTCCATGAGTAAATGGTTCCCATACTGTCCCATTCTTTGTCTTCCTCTCTCCTTTTGCCTTCACTCTTAACCGAGGAGGATTCATTTTGGTGGTCTCTCACACTCTAATTTTTCGAATTTTTCCTTGAATTCATCTTCCACTCTATGACATTAATTAGTCGGCTTCTGTGTAATGGTCTTTATTTATTTATTTGTTATTTCATCTATTTATGTACTTACTGATTGATTTATCGTTTACTTTTCATTTATACACTTCTTTCTTTCTTTCTTTCTTTCTTTTGTGTGTGTGTGTGTGTGTTTAATTAATTATCATGGTGAAAGGAAATACTAAAAACCTTGCTATGATATTCGTGCATTTGCGCATTAGTATTATCCAGAGGGTTGGTTTATTTCTTATCTAGGAACCTCTTTCAAACGGTTACTTGGGCAATATATTGTTAAAAGTATGCCACCCTCTCTTTTTTTGCTTTTGTTTTCTTTTTTTTTTTTTCAGTCTGATTCAATTAATTATGAATTTATGCACAAGAAATAAATCGGAATCTCTGCTAATATTTCTCAATGCAGATTTAAGTCTTTTATTTTTCTATCTAATGATTAATTTTATCACTGTCCCGTTCATATGGCTTTTAATAGCGGTAGCGATGGAAAAAGTAAAATTCAGCTTAAGCCCTTTTCCCTACATAGAGCTATTCAAGTGAATAATGCCGAATAAGCAGTACGTGAGGGAGCGTGGCACACACATATACACACAACTTTAAGTTGAAAGGACTGCCTGGGGAACTCAAATAAATATCTTTAAAAGAGCCATCCGTGGGTTGACTATTTGAATGCAGACTTAGTTGTGAGATCTCCAAATCTTAGACAGTCGGAGGGTCATCTGATTTTGGGATTATCTTTCAGGATCTTCGGAATCTGAGCTCAGAGTTTTCACTCTGCCTTCCTAACTCCGAAGGATCGTCCTCTTATGATATTAGGGAGATGCAATGAAAAGACTTAATAGCCCAGTGCACTTGAAAGAGATGCTGACATTGATATGGCGTGCAATTATTTTCTTTCCTTTTTTTTTTTCCATTAGTATTATTAAGAAGGATATCTTAAGTTTGACTTTTTTTTCTGTCTTCGCGTCTTCAGCGTATCTCGGTATCTTTATGGCCATGGATCGTATTTTATTTTCTCCCCAATCCATAGAAAGCAGACAAATCGTTTTGAGAATTAAATCTGAAATTTGCATGAGCCATGACTTGTGTAAGAACAGAACTTGCAATTTTGATATAGCTGTATAGAGAGGATGGTTCAATGTGGGTGCATTTAACAAGACTCAGAAACAAAACTAGAGCTGTGGTAAAATACATGCTGTGGTAAAATATTTGAAGATATTATCTGATACCCACTTCTATTTTTTGTTTCTTACCCTTTCCTGATTTGTTGTTCACATATTTGTTGGAATGGACAGGGCTGAGTCTGGCAGAATCTCAGAGGGTGATGGAATATAGAGACAGATGCAGGAAAGTGCTGAAACAAGGTGCCCCAGCGACATCTACGGAAGTGAAGGGATAAGTGATGAAATGAAGTAAATATATTTGTTGATGAGTAACAGACTTATCTCAGCCCGGAAACCAATAAATTATTATCCTTGAGCGTTCGCTATGGTGCAAGCTTCAGGCAGTGATATATTTAATTGTACAGGTGCAGTACTTAAATCTACAGCAGAGCTACAGGTGCCAGCTACTCTGGTGTTCAAAGCATTGTTTTGATAACATTTTTCGTAATGTTTCATGATATGAGTATATTATTTGTATTTATGTTGCGTTAAGTAAGCGCCTCGATAACGACATATTCTTGATATTTAAGATCTTGCTGTTAAATGATATTGATCATGATAAAATAGCCTGATATTTGACTTACTATTTCAGAAAACTGTTAAGTCCATTGGATAACACACATTATCAGAATTTCTTTCATTTATCTTCTTACTCCATTCATTAATCTGAGGTTACCAGTTAAAACGCATCATTTTATCATATCTTATAGACAGATACTTTTATATCTCACGGCTTTAATAAAGTGCTGCTGCTCTAAACTGCAGTGATTGATGATGATGATAGACGAATAATAACGAATTATTGACGTATAAAACAAGACAAAGGTCATGTTACCTCAGTAACAAACACAATGCTCTAGTGCACTTAAGTGAGATAGAAACCGATGATCCCTAATTTTCTGTATATTTGAATGAAACATTCTTTTTTAAGGTGTAGACATAATATTTGTTCCTCATCTGCATGCGACTTCTTCTAATTGCAGAGACATAGGTGATCCGTAGCAAAGTGTACACTGTTCATGAAAACTGAAACTCAGAGACAGGGTCTATTAAAAAAAAAAAAAAAGAAGATAATAATAGTAGTTTTTTAAAGCTCAACTAAAAGGAAAGATAACACTCTGTGTGATTCTTATGACAACTGAAATATTTACCTGTGAAAGATGTGAGTTTGACGTAAGATATAATTAGTTCACAGCATACTGAGTTCAGGTTTGTTAGTTTAACAGTATCATTATCTGCAAAGCTGTTTGCAAACTCATGAAAAATTTCAGACTTTGCTGAGACATCGTATCGTATAACAATATCGAAATGCCAACATTGGGGACTTAAAAAGGAATAAAATACATGCAATAGAAATAAATGTAAAAAAAAAAAAAAGAGAGAGAGAGAGAGAGAATCAGAGCATGCCTCGTGCAGGAATGTCAGAGAAGACAGAGATTATTATCTATAAAAACGCCCACAATTTTTTTTTTTTTAACGTGTTTCAAAGATTTGGGCTATAACATAAAAATAGCACCCTTATTAATTGTTATTATTTTTTTATTTCTCTGTCCTAAACAATTGGTAACCCATATCACAGAATTTAATCTTCTCGCTTCATTTTCTCTTTCATAAGAAACACGTTTGCCACATCTTCTTTTTTCTTCCTATCATCCATTCATCGTGCTGTCAACTGTCTACCTATGTTAGATCTACTCCCTCATTTTGTGAAATTCTTGTGCAGATCATGACGCATTAACCCACACGCTCGGCGTGAATTCTTGCCGTTTCTCTCTCCATTTCACACTTAAATACTAATTATGGAAGGATTTGTTTTCATTGTGGCACGAAGTTTTGATCGTCCTTGCCCGCGATCTGGGGATTTCTCTAGCCAGACTATCACTCCTATCAACGGGGTAAGTTTTGAATGCGCAGTCTACGGAGTTAATGTTCTGTATCGTAGACAGATCTCTACATCTTTGAAAAGAGCCTTAGCAGATATGAAAATCCAGATCCAGTCTCATCTTTTTCTGTGACATGTACTGGAGACCATTTCTCGTATGCTGGGTACATATGAGCCTCCATCTTTAACGTGTCACCTACTCAGCCACCCTATCTAGTCCCCCGTTTTTTTTTTTTTAATCACCTATGAGGCTGATGACATGAATTTGTATATGACTTTCGTCCTTTAATTAGACTGTCGTTTACTTTAGTTTTTTTTTTTTTTTTTCGTGTGCATTTGTTTTTATAAAATTATAACGATAATAACAGTATAATAATCAGTCGTACAATCCATGATTGCATTAACGTGTATGAGAAAAGTAGTTGAGAAATTTGACAACAATTTATTTCAAATAAAAGAAGGGTCGCAACATGTGTATTTCAATTCTTTGACATTGACTTGATCCCATAATTCCATTGTCTCTCAGTAGCATTCTAATTTAAAAGGGAAAAATGAGTATTAAATGAAATATGTATTATAGATCATCGACGTAAAGGGAATTCAGATGATTTTTTTATCTCCCCAGATTTCGTAATCTGTCGTCCTTTCATACTGTCAGAGATACTATAGACCTACAGACTAGAATATAAGAACGTCGTTAAAATATTATAATGTAGGCGTCGATGAATTCTTTCTTCTTGAAGATTAAAGTTTACAGCTTGATTAAGATGTCGTTATTAAAGTTTTAAACTTACTTTGTGTGATCTGAGACTGAAGATTTTGATTTGCATCTCAAATATTCTCCCTATAAAGGACTAACGATGATAAGAACCTTAATACCTTGGTTTGGTTACGACTGAGGGATAATAATCCACTGTGCTTCTGAAATTAAATCTACAACGATCTATTATAAGACAAATCCAAGAACTAAAGAAATCTCGTTTATCAAGATGTCGGCTCTGACAGAAATGTAAACAAGTATTTTTGTCAAAGCCATTGGTTTTATGGACTTCTGACTTTTTCCCCCCTCGCTTGAGGTCTTGTAAAGTGCAGATCTAGCTTTCCTTGTGGATAATATATCTTAGGTATCCTTGCCCTGTACATCTCACTCTCAGAGAGTGGAGTTTCATTTCATCCTTTCTTATAAAAACAGTGACATTGCTACAGATTTCAATCGCTATTCTCAGTCTGTCTCTTGGAAAAGATTTTAAACTAGATATAAAGTCATTCCTACAGGATCTGTGAGGAAGATTTCTAAAGTCTGGATTTCTCTACCGGGAACGAAACAAGAGAGCCAAACTTGTGCTAAGCGAGAATTAAAAGTATTTTTTGTTTTGTTTCAACCGTCACTTTCATGTTAAAGACAAACAAACAAACAAACAAACAAACAAACAAACAAAACAAACCAAAGAACTCTTCATGGAACTTAGTTGAACATGTGTTATCAGAGGAAGGTGCTGTTGTTTGTTTTTTTTTAATTTTTTCACTGTATCATGTTTTTACCACAAAATAATCAATAAGTGGAAAGCAAAAGCTAGAAAATGACCAACAAATGAAAATCAGAAGACATACACGGTTCTTGTACCTTGACATACGTTGTTCTTGTACTTTTGGTAAGACTAACTAGACAAGCTCTGTTATGGATTAAAATGCCCTTTGTGTAATTTATGCCCAATGTTGTTCTTTTGTGCCCGTCATGCTTGTTGGTTTCAATGCCTTAAAGAACTGTTTTCAAAGGAATCAGGGCATCTTCTAACATACTCTCGGCGCTATCTCTGCTGTTCTTTATGCATTATCGTGTTCATCTACGTACAAGAATTTGTGTTTCATAAATTGAACATTAACTGGCTATGGTGATGTCCACCTTACATACAGCATTTACATAAATTTCACTGATGCCCTCGACTGTTAGATCCCTCTGACAAGCGATAGATCCCACGTCTCCTCTCGAAGTCAACTGTACTACAAACGATGAAACGCCTTGTCGGCTTTGATAATATTATTAATGAGCGAGATAGCGATGGATGGTAAGAGAGGATTTTACAAAGCGGCCGTTGGGAGGGAGGGCAGAGATGGTCTAATGAGGTGTTTAAATGGAGATGGGGTGTCGAAGCGATAGACTTGGGAGGCCCTTTTTGCCCTGCCTAAATACAACCTCGTTCTCTGAGTGAGACTCAGATTTGATGGTGATTTGATAACTTACTTTGATTGTGAGCAAGATTTGTGTTAATGTGCTTGTTCCAACACTGATCCTTTGTGGTCCTGAACCGCCAGATTGCATTATGGGGTCCGCCTCCTGCAGTGGGGATGAATAATGGAGACTTTGATGAAGTACGGGCCGGCAAACATAATTTGTCTCTAAGTGGAGAGGATATGTGGAGGTATGTGGTAATGGCCTTAAACAGAGAGCTAGACATAAATGGTTCTGATTTTACTAAAGCTGAGAAAAAGTAGATGCCTGTAGCAAAAGTTTTATATATGCATATAAAATATAAGAAAAAATTAATATGCAGTCAGTAATTCCATTTGAGTTTTCCCATGCCGAGAAAGGCATGCTGTTTAAAATGGGAATCATATAAAAGACAGTTATGGTTTCTAGAGCGACAACACAAAAACTGACTGGACAGTTGCAGCAGGTGCTCAGGAGGGTAAAAATAGAGAGGTAAGGAGGATAACATTGTTATCAAAGACTGTAGATACCTATAATCTTTGCTCTGCTGAAAGCTAATGCATCAGCAATAATAATAATAATAATAATAAGAAGAAGAAGAAGAAGAAGAAGAAGAACATTCTTTATTGCAAGCTATGACTACTGGGCATTAGTAGATCTATGGCCTGAAATTTGTTGTAGGATAATCTTGAATGTATTAAGATAAGTAATGTATTTAATGTAAAAGAGAGAGAGAGAGAGAGAGAGAGAGAGAGAGAGAGAGAGAGAAAGAGCGAGAGGGAGAGAGAGAGAAAGAAAGAAACTAGCAATCCCCTCTATTCGCAGTCAAGTTTAGGCAACGGGATAGTGACGTAAAAACAGTATTTGCTTCGACTTGATCTGGTTACGGTTTTTATAAGCTTTTGAACCTCCTACTGTAGTGGTGGTTATCTCAGCTGTCCATAACCGTGGTAAAAAAATAACATAACACTATTGTGTTATGTGATCACGACTTGATCTAAAAAGGATAATGAAATTGTAATCATCATTTCATTTCTATGCCTTTACTACTAATCCGCACACTCTGATGTCTCTTCTGTGCTCGAATTTTTATCACCAGTTGAAATAAATCCATGTTGCCAATAAATAATAATAATATTATGACAGCTCAGATTTGTGCGACACAGAAGCTGTGCTTGATGTAGCAGAGAGGGAGACACAGAGGGCAGGAAATATCCCACGGAGTGCCCGTCGGCAAAATGCACACAAACGACCCTGAATAAAAGCCCCCCCCCCTCCCCCTTACTGGTAATTATTTCCCCAGTGCGTGTTTCTTTCCACTATAATACATGTACTTATTTTGTTTTCTCTATAAAACTTTTATTTCAGCCATATTATTTCTGACCAAACTCGAGCCAAGCCACAGAAAATAAACTTTTTTTTTTTCTTTTCAACTATGTCCTTTGCATGTGACAAATAATAGCACGACCGATAACGACACAAACTCTTCACTGAAACTTTAGGTATATCCCATGACCGACTGGCTCTCTTTGTGGCAGAGCCGATTGTCATACTTTTCCTGACATCTGTTTCCTCAATGTTCCATGCAATTCATCCATAAATATGTATTAGCTCCTTGAATGTTCACCTGTCTTATGAGCATGATATAACATTACGAAAATTTAAATCGACCAAATTAATTAAATAAATTACCAAGTACAACACAGACACAAAAACAATCGAGATCACCTCCATCAGGAGGTTGAACGAGGTATATTATTGTATAGAACGTAACACAAAAACATAGACACAATCTTCATTTGCAACCCCTTCTTCTCTCCCCTCTTTCCCATCACTCTCCCTCCACCCGGCCCCTCCCATTTTGCATTGTCACACACTGGAGGTGTGCATGCATGCATATTTGTGGTAGAAGAAAGAATTACGTATTGAAATTTGGGAATAAATGTATTTGGAAACACTGAAATGAAAATGTCCGTCTTTTTTCTTCTATTTCAGAATACGTACACTACCAATAAAAATCAGTCTAAAAAAAAAAAATCCTTCTTTCTTTCTTTTCTTTTTTTTTTTTTTTTTAAATGAGGAGGGAGGGGTATTTTTGCTTATCGTAGTTCTTTTATCAGATTGACTCTATACGGCGTTTTGTCCCATTGCCACACTCTTTTCTTTTGTATTCCTGCGCCGCTACCACAACCGAGTCACTCTGCCAGTTTCCAGGCGGATGCATCGCAATTATATCTCATTTCTAGTCGGCATCTCTATCCCCACCACCCGCAGCCTGCCATCAATGCTCGCCTTTTTTCCTACAGTTGTTTGATTCGTATTTCAGCGTTTTCGCCAAATACACTTAGCCAGGGCTATTCGCCTTGCCCCCGCAGCTATTAGTGTATTATTTATTTCACTTCACTGATGCTACATTTATTTTCTTAATTCTCTTTTCACTTCTATTCTTTCTTGAGTGCAAGAGGAGAGCGGGTGATGTTCGAGTCTGTGTATATCGATATTTTCCAGGTTTTCGTCTAGGAATCCGACTACATGATTTGGATTTTTTGTTATAACCCCATGCAATGATGGTTTTTTCGTTGTTTTTATTTTTACCACGCAGTCTTAAGATAATTATTTAGGCTATGCAAAGCAAAATTGTGCATGCGTCTGGGTGCAAAACGATTATATACAAAATTGCTCTTTTTTTTTGTTGGTTTTATTCCTCGCAATGATATGTGTTTCCCCCGAGGGCAGATGAGAACATAAAGTTGAGTCACCATGTCTTTGTTCGTCATAAAATTCACAACAGCACTTTACATTGTTGACTGTCGGATGTATTATGATGATGATGTCATATCGAATGGGTATCATCTTGACCTTGTGTTCCTGACAATGTTAATGTGGGCGATGTAATAGGAAATGATGAGAAACGGACACTTGAAACAGAGAAAGAAACAAACAAACCAAAAGTATTTTAGGTGGGCTCTTAAGATAAGGTGCTTGTTCGCTGTTAATAATTTTAATAATTCAAGTTTCAGCTTACACAGATCTATATAATATGGCATGGGAATATCGAGTTATGGCATATAAATAAAATATAAATACATAAATAAATGAATAGACAAATAGATAAAGAGAACTAGAAAAATACGGCTATATAACCGCGAAAGCAGCATATACTACCATAGTTTTATTAAGGGTGATTTGAGACAACAGTTTCTCTATCTTATGTCACATAACATTTACCAGCTCCAACAATTTAAGCCTTCAAG
This sequence comes from Peronia verruculata, assembly GCA_038406235.1. Lineage (NCBI taxonomy): Eukaryota > Metazoa > Mollusca > Gastropoda > Systellommatophora > Onchidiidae > Peronia > Peronia verruculata. Next base: position 3,967 of record JBCAUA010760989.1, on the reverse strand, counting down.
TATATTAGAACAGGCATGGGGAGGGGTGAAGAGAGAGAGAGAGAGAGAGAGAGGAAGAGAGAGGTAGAATTTTATTTTCAAAATGTTCATACAGTTTATTAAAGCCATTTCATTTAACACGCGTGTGTTCTCAACTCTCAATCTCTTCCCAGGCGATATCGATACGCTTAAGCTATGTGTAGCTATGGACAAGGACGACTACCGTTGATGACAACTGGTGGCCATCCTTCATTCTTGCTCCAACAATCTGCTGCCTCAATTTCTTTTTACCCTCATTATGGGACTGCCATTCACTCGCTGACATATGTTTGCGGACAGAGCTCTTAAGCCGTCAAAACACTTCTTGAACTTCGCATGTCCTCATTGTCGTCCTCAGATTTCTAAAGGATGTGCAGTCCAATGGATTTCAAACATTTATTTTTTTCTTCCATTGATAACAGATCTCAGGAAACCATGTTCAAAATTGTATGGCTATTCTCCTTGTTATAGAACATTACAATACTCTTAAATAAACCAAAGGCATTCGACAAAATCATGCTGTCCTGTGTCCTCTTCTGGTATTTGAACATCCTCCTCTACCAAATTGTTTCTTTTTTTCTCTCCTACTTGAGATCACTGGCGAGTTTATTTAAAAGACACGGATTCTTCTTCTATTGCAGAAACAATGGAACGGAGAATATGGGGCACATATTAGACAAAAATCACGAATTTGAAAAAGAATTTGACTATAAGGCTATACAGACTCCATAATCAGCCTAGATCATTATGTAATGTCCAGTGTATTAAAAAAGAAAATCAGTCTTCCAATGCCAAAGATTAAATGTTGAGAGTCCTTCTTCCATCGTGTCTTTCTTCGATGTTCAGAACCTACAGAAATGGTCTGTAGTCTGAATCTAGAAAACCATGCTAAAAACGTGTAGCAGGCTGAATGTTTACATAACATTTTGTGAGAAATTTATACCCCAACTTATCGTTTTCTACGATGGTTACAAATAAGGTTGTTTAGTGAGATAATGTCTCATTATGGGAAGATGATATATCATCAATTTTCATAATACTAGATCTTCAAGTCAAGTCAAATTTATATGGACCTTTCAATCTATTCCCTAAAGATTATCTCGACCTTTACTTGTAATCATGTCAGGCCGTGCCAAAGTTGGCAGCGCTCCTTGTGTTTTCAGAAACTCACATACCCACATGCCCCGGAGGACACCTGTAAAAGAATGTCAAAAGGAAGCTAGATCTTAGCCCTTACAGTTTGATTTTAAAAAGTTCGACAGAATATCATCACACATTTGGACGGCCGGCTATTCAATGGTTAACAGCAAGTGACTGCTGTTATTACAGAATGGAGGCGAGCTGACCTAATACAAGAATGTGAACAAAACCAACAACAGTGATATAAAGTGTTATATATAATTATATATACAGAAAATACCAACACACCCCATGGACGCCGCATAGTAAAATGAAGGAAAAAGGAAAGGGGTGGGGTGGGGGGGGGAGTTATAGGAAAGGGTAAAGGAGAAGAGTGATGAACAAGATAGGGATCGGAAGGGGAGGTCCTATATAAACTTAAGGAAAAGATCCAGGTTAGCTCCACGTGCGAATTTTCTCCAGTCTTTCAGTCTAAGGCCAATTTCACAGCCCACATGAATCATTCGCTTACGAGATAAAAATGGGATCCTTGTGTCTTTTAGCTTATACATTCATGGAGTCTTAACCGTCAAAGATGCGTGAACGCAATGTCCTTTAATATCCTATTTTGCTGAGCCTTCTTTTTTGATAGACTGAATGTAAAAGAAAAAGAAAATAAAAGGAAACACACGGGACAATGAACTAACATGAATCCCCGTGTGTATACCATTTATTTTCAAACAATATGACGGGCGAAACAATTGCATTCATCATTGGTCGTGGAACAGTCAATTTTCAACGTAAAATAGCGACGTCGTCAACTTTACTTCAAAATTATTGTCCATGATGACACGTGTTTTGTTCGAATTCGTCAACGTCTGTCTCCATTGTGAACAATGTGAAAAACAGACTTATAGGAGACAATGTTCTCTTGCTCATTCAGAGCAACTTCATTCCTTAACGGAACGATTCGAGTGAATACATGAACACAATAGAAGCAGGGGCCTTGCTGATGTAAGACAGCAAAACAGTTCACAGAAATTTACCAACCCATACGGTATATTTAGCCATTTTGCACTTAACAATAATGAATGAAAATAGACGGAGGTAGCAATTTTAACTTATATCATAAAGAAATTTGCTCTGGGAAAACAATACAGAATTGCTCCTTCATGTTCGAAGAAAAACATAGATGTAGTTGTGAATACAATGGTCATCATCTCTTCAGAGGGTGTAGCCTTGCGTGTCCATATCCCGTTTTATCACTGAACATGCATCTGAAACTCTATATGGTGGACGTTAGCTCGATACTGTATCATCCAAATTATTACAATTCTTGTGGGCATGCTAGACGCATAACAGTCATGTAGACAGAATCAGATAATCTGAGTACACGCACTGCATAAACATTATTTGAGTAGAACGATGCCACAAGTCAATCATGTTGCAGCGCCCCTGCTAGTGATATACCTAACGGTTATAAATGTATTACTTTAGTTGGCAGGGAACGTCAGGAAATAAATGAACTCAGAACACCAAAGTATTCCACAAACTACGCTATAGTTGCAAACACATTGTAAGAGTGAGATGTAAAATGATAATCAGTAATATCTAAACATAGCCTATCCAAAACGCTCTCGGCATTTCAGGTATGTCCACTTATAATAACAGTAGAGAGCTATTTTGTTGGCATACAATCTGGGTCCGAATTCTAGATTTTCAGTACAAAACGATGAGTCTGTTTCACTGCGCACGACGAGTCTAGCCATCAAAGCAGTCTTCTGTGCTTAAAAGACTTACATGTACGTTCTGTTAGCAAAGATTGACAATTACTCCCAAATGACATTCCTCCGAGCTAATTAAGCCACGGATAGTTTTCATAGTTTTGTTTTCTATCTTTATTACACACATTTTACAACAGATATGCCAATACCAGCTCGATGTACAAATGATGGTTGTGTCCATTAAAATAATAATAAATAAATAAATAAATAAATAAATAGGATATCCAACACAGATTTCTATCATTGTCGGGGTGTTGATATTTCTAAATGGTCAGGTGTATTTGAATGTCAGTTTACACTCTCTGCGTATTAGTCAGGAACTTGACTGTTCTCCTTGTTCTACTAGATGGCAGACATTACAATGACAGGGAACAACAACTGAAAGTGTGAGATCATCATAGGATTGACAGGTCACAAAGCCACTTCCTTAGCCATCATTCCCCTTCTTCTCTTTCTCCTTGGGCTGTTTGGTGTCAATGGAACATGAAAAAGTAGCAAAATTCTAAATCTGGCATTTGTTAATTAGCTGAAGAGCGCAGGTTTCCAGCCTTTATAACAATTATTTTGACTTAAGTTTGCTTACCTGTTTCAACATATTCGTTTCAAACTTGAAATTCAAGAAAAACGACTGTTATTAGTTATTATTATGGTCATGGGGACGGAGTTTCATATTGAATGTTACTAATTTTAATTTATTTTATTTCATTTTATTTTATTTTATTTTTGTTGTTTTGGTCAGTTATATTCTTTTTTAATTCTATTTTATTTCATTTTGCTTATTTGATTTCGTTTATCATTTTGTTTTAATTACTTACCTTTTCATTCATTCATTCATTCATTCATTCATTCATTCATTCATTCATTCATTCATTCATTCATTCATTTCTTTCTTACTTTCTATCTTTAGTTATTTATCTATGTAAATTTCCCTTGTTCTTTTTTCTTTCTTTCTTTATTTCGCTCTTTCTATATGTCTGTCTATCTATCTATCTATCTATCTATCTATCTATCTATCTATCTATCTATCTATCTATCTATCTATCTAT
>JBCAUA010760768.1:0-14957 GCA_038406235.1 Peronia verruculata | reverse complement strand
CCCCCCCCCCCCCCCCCCCCCCCCCCCCCCCCCCCCCCCCCCCCCCCCCCCCCCCCCCCCCCCCCCCCCCTACACTGCTTACAGGTACTAGATACCAGCTTGTTATTGTTATTGTGTTTATTTTGTTGGTTATAAACGATCGAGTATCTCCAGATTTCGTCGATACAAGCCACTATGCCACCATGAAAAAAGGCTTACACGCAGTTGTGTCGAAAAGCCCACCACTTATTACAATGATTTACAATTGGCTAACTGCTTTGATTCTTTCTTAGTCCACAGAATTATGCATCCCCATTCCACTGCCCTTCCCTCTTTTCACCCATTCCTATCGAACTTTAGATTATGTGTATGGTCAATGCGTTATAGTGGTGCTATGAAGATTGTCCTGAGAAACTCCTAACCTCTTTGCCTAGGAGCGCTAGGCCAAGGGGCGTAATTGCGTCAAACAATTTTCAAATATTTGGATGGCAAGAGTTTCTGCTCCTGGCACTGGCCTTACAACTGTAAATCATACTAACGTTTTTTTTAAGTGAATAATCATTATATGATACAAAGAAATTGATATTATTTTCTTTGTTATTGAAAAGAAAATGCAAATACCTCTCAGTTTTTCTAAGCAGAGATAGTCCTGTAAAGTGTAATGTGAAAATTAAAATGAAAGTGAACTTATAGTGCTGAAGCATCCTTTTTCTCATGGCACAGTTTTTTTTTTATGAGGTGAAAACAATCCCTGATTAATGTGATGAGTCTATCAAGGCATTTTACGATTATTCAAAAATGCAAAGATCTTCAATTTAAGATAAATAAATAAAATAAATAACTAAATAGATTACATTTTAGGCTAGGAAATATGTTTCCCTTTGCCAAACAGAGTTCCAATGATTTTTGTATTTATATAACTATAGTTCTCTGAGACATTGTTTTTCTTGAGTGTTGTTCTTGTTCATTTAGTTATTTGTGTATTCTTTAATTGAATGTCTCTGTGCCTGTCGGGGGATCTGATTAATGTATTAATTTATTTTTTCATCAATAGTTTTTTCTTGATCTCGAGATCAGTAGGCCTGTATTCCTTGCTTGTAATGTCTCCAAAAGCAGAGGATCTGTATAGTTTCCTGTATATGTGTTATGTTGACAGGTGCGTCTCTTGAACCATATCACATGGAAAACAGTGGCCACTTTGTCTCACCCAGAAATTGTCGACAACAAAAATGTGGTAAGTGTTTTAGTCTTTGTTTTGTATTGCATTGTGTGCTTGATTTGCATTCTTGCTAGGTGTCCCAGTGTAGGTGCGATATTTGCTTTCTGGTTATTTTCTGTCCTGCAAACCAGCTGATTTGTATAATTCAGACATGCTAGTCAAGCTGCCACAGTTTCTTGAGTTAATCTTGTTCTGCTAGATCTAGTACTTGTGGCGCTTCAGTTTATGAGCACATCTGTCTGAATATATATGTTATTTCATTTTACATGTATCAAAGGTTCAATGGCAAAAGGGCTTACCCAATCCCATTTTATTTTATCTTCTTTTATTATAACTTATCTTATCTTTCTTATGTGTCCAGTATCACCAACAGGTCACATTAGATTTACAGACAATATTTCATGTCTTACATTCAGTTCTGTACATGTGTACTTATACATCAAGTTATGCCTCATTATGTTTTCCCCATGCTTGTGACGTTGAAGTCTCATGAGTTTCCATTCCAGTATTATATATCTCATCATGCAGGTTGTATATAAAGAATCAGAGACCAGAGCCCCTAATGCACCGTCCAATGTCAGCAAAGCACCAACATCCAGCCTGTTCACCGCTCAAAGCAAATGTGAGTGGATTTATACATCATCGAGAAGCTGGGACGCAAAGTGTAAACGGGTCCTTACACAAAGGGAAAAATGGATCACTTATCACAAACATTGTTTTGTTATCTACTGTGTTAGATGGATAGTATTAGTACTATAATGTATTATATTTAGCCCATGACAAGAAACAACAAATAAAACCACTTCTGAACATCTTGACCAGCCTGGTACATTGACTACTGACCACTTTGTTTGTGATGCTCCCAAATCTATGGTCACCATGTTTTTTTGTTTTTTTTCTGCTCCTTCCAGAGTGGGTCAGAATATACATCAAACTTCTTTGGTTTCCTGATTTGATTATAACAACATAATAAGTTTGGTTGTATGTTTAAAATTAAGTATACCTTTTAGCGGGGTCAGATTATATCTCCTATAATCAGACTATCTCTGTATGTCATATTATTGTCACTATTTTTTTTGGGGCCTAAATTTGTTATGTTCAAGGCAATGATATCTTCTACAGTTAGCCATTTTTTTGTTTGTCATGTTGTTGTTCCTATAGTTGTGTGGCCTATATTATTATTTATATATTTAAGGTGGAAATAATGAAGACTACAAACAGTGTGATATTTCAGTGTGTTATTTTGCTTACCCCCAGATGAAGTTGAGCAGGGCCCAGTCAAAGTGCCTGTCACCAAACCTGCCAACAACAAAGCCAATCCCAAGCTGGGTGTCGGCACCTTGGCCTTCAGTCATGACAACAAGTATATGTTCACACGCAACGGTGAGTACTCGGAATTAGTTTACTTGAATTAACATATTTCACCACAACAAGAGAGCAATAACATTAACAGAGTGTGATAACACCATGAATATATAACAACCATGAGTGCAACCACAAATAGCAGCTACACCAACACTATATATAACAGCCAAAGCCAGTCATGAATAACAGCTGTATTAGCACTATATATATAGCAGCCATAACAACACCATAAACATTTGCCGTAGCAAAACTTGAACCATAGAGAGACCATAAATAACAGCATAGCAACACCATAGAAAGCAGCTGTATTAAATCCGTTAAAAAAATAAACAGCCATATATAGAACCCCACAAATAACAGCCATAACACCATAGACATTAACCATAGCACCACCATAAATAGTACTCTAACAACACCATAAATAACAGTAGCGATAGCACTAAAACTGTAACAAAACCACAACTAGCAGCCATATTAAACAGACAAGAACATTGCTAACACATAGCAAGTCATAGACATTGGCTATAATTGTAACCATCTTCACACATTGACACTGAGTATGGTGATGGGCACAGGTTTGTCCTGAAGTTGGTGAGAATTATACATGTGCTGTTGGTATATCAGTCATGATTTATAATGGCAGAATACACTTCAAGTATTTGCATGTTTCTTAGAAATTGCAAACTGTTTATGTATGAATGTGTGTTAGTATGTTCTATATACATGATGCATCTAATTTTCATCTGGATCAGTGAATACAGATGTCATCCACCATTACCATCAAGTTCTGAGAAAGTGAACATGATATTTGACTTTCAGAAATGGTTGTTTTAATGTTGGCATAAATGATTATTTGAAAATGTTGACATTTTGATGCCTCTGATTTTAGAAATGCATCAAATCAAATTCTTGACATGACCTCATGTATTTGATCTTTTGTTTAATTTATTAAATTGAAAATTCATGGGTATTATATGCTGGCACTAGTGGTATCCTGCTGCAAAGCTTCAGTGTCATTGCTGTGTGACAGTTACACTCCTTGTGGTTTAACACCACTGCTATTACTGCTGATGTCAAATAGTTTGCTCCCATTTGTCCAGCAAGTCATTCTCCAGTTTATCTTTTGACTTTTCCCACATAACTTTCCTGTAGAAGTACAGTTAATCATGTAATCAGTGCAGACCTCCAGCTTTTTGGATTTGTTTGACATATATATGTATCATAGTATATTTGTCAGTGATGTGTCATTTCTCTCAGATAACATGCCTTGTGTACTGTGGATCTGGGATGTACGTCGACTGGCCTTGTGTGCTGTTCTGATACAGTCAAGTCCCATCAAACGTAAGAGAAAAATGTCATGTGATGGAATGAAATGATTCTGAAATGAAATTTGTTGTAAACAGAACTATTGGTAATAGTGGAAGGGAGAATGAGTGAACTTAAACTTTGGTTTAAAAATTCCTGAGTTATAACTCTTCTGTGTCCAAATTTTCAGGTTCACATTCAATAGTTCATCTTCTACTGAGAAAAAACCTGTTTGTACCCACCTGCTAAATATGAAACACTCATTGATGTTTGTTCCCCGTTCCACCTTGAAATCTGAGAACAACTGTCACCAGTCTCGTGTATTTTTTCTGCATTTTCTATGTCAGTGGCAGTGAACAGTTCAGAGTCTTTGTACCCTCCTACAAAAATTAGGCTGGGATTTCCAGCCGTTCGTTTGGTCAGAACAAATCTGTTCCTAGGATCCCAAAAATCTGATTTTCGCAACAAAAGTATGATTTGATATCCAGCTCTTTTCACTCAGTCATACAACAAGTTCCTATGATGCAATGCTGCCCTTACTGATAATACATGGGCAAGAATATTGCAACTCTGAAATATTCAGTTTTGCAGATTGTAATGAGTCATAGTCACTTGTATTTGAGAATGATACTCTGAAAGCTGTGCCTTGAAATAAAGAAATTAATCTTGCTGGAGATGGAGGCAACAACATCAAATATCCACAAATCTCAAGTCCATAACCTAATTAGGTCACTGTTGTCTACTTTTATCAAAAAATTGTGTCATTTCCAGAGAGATGTCTTTAGGGCAACATAAAACAGCCCTCTCAAAGTTGAAAGTAGATCTCCTTTCCCCTTTTTTCCCCTTTTTGTTGAAATTTTATATTAAGTTATACTTTTTATTGATACGTTATCATTTTTTAAACCACAAGTAGACCTTAGCGCTAATTAATAGCAGTCACTATTTTATCAGCAAAAAGTGCAATGTTATGCAAACAGATATATATATAGTCAGGCTCCCTCTGACAAACCAAACGAATGTCTCATCTCAATGTCTCATCTCAAACCACAGTACAGAATTAAACTTAAAATAGGGAGGTACTTTTTTAGGGTACTTTTTTGTAGCCAACACATTTGATGGCTTTGATGATCAAGTGTCTACAATACCCCTCATTCAGGTATTCACTTCAATTTTTGAATGTCCCTTTTAACTCTTCATGATGAGATACCCTATTCAGCCCACTTTACAGCAGTTTTGAATAAGAATCTTAGGTTGTTGTAACATCATGTACTTGTACAGTTTTATAGGCTAACTTACTGAACATTTGGGTTTATGTATTCATATTGAACAGGTTATTTAAGTAATCGTTATTGTATCATCTACACTTATTGTATACTGTATCACATGCATTGTTCCTGTGAACATTGTTAATCTTGCATCCTAGGCATTAATATATTTTAGGACATACTTATCCTTTTGTTATAGTTTTTTTTTTTTTTTTCAATATGCTGTTATAGATTTTTGTTGTTTTTTTTTCAATATGCCAGGTTTAGAATGTACCATTGAGTTACAAGCAGTGAGCCTGGAGAGGCTGATGACCAGTCTTAGAATTCAGGTAGAAGAGTTATGAACTAATGGAGGTTTTGAGGTACCGGTAACATTTGTTTGAATGCATATTTGTACAGATGTCTCCTGGGATCCCCGTCGTCCTCGCCTAGCTTTGTGTACATCATCAAACAAATTGTACATGTGGTCACCAGAGGGCAGCCTGTCTGTGGAGGTGCCAGTGGAAGGTTAGTGAATGGACAGCACAGAACAAGATATCTTCTGTTCTTTAGTATTTTTAATCACTTGAGTTGTTAGATTTAGCCACTCCTCTCCATCAGTTTATATGGTATTTCATATCTTGTCATTTTATGCCAGACTCAGTTCTAGCAGTTTGAAGTGTAGATCCACAAAGATGAACTTAGAAAATTTACTTGTCATTCTGTGCCATAGAAATGGTGCCGTATCAACCAAAATATTAAACTACAGAAGGAAACCTAGGGGGCTACCAAAGATGAGTAGATCAATAACAGCTTTCATAAAAATTCTGTATTATTGGATGACAAAGAGATAAACTGGATATCACTGATATTATCAAGAAGTCCCCTAAGAACCACTTGCTACTTTTTTTATTTTTTCTATATTATGAAACCAGAATTAGTAGAAATAGAAATCTGCCTTTGGAAACACAAATAAATAGTAGAATTTGTTGGTCGTAACAAAATATGGTGCAGGGTATCAAACTCAGATTATTTGGTTTTGGATTGTTTCATCTGAAGCCTATTGAGAAAAGGTGTTGTGTCTTTAGCCCTTGGATCTTTGTGTTATATGAAATTTGCATCATTGTCAGGCATGATGATGATGAAGTTGATGAAAGTTGGTGGTTTGTAGTTGCTGTCTTTGTTCATTTGTTTTGGTCATCTAGTCTGTATATCAAGTGAGTTAGAACAAAAGAATACAACTTCCCTTACTTAGCACACTGTAAACTTATAAGTCATAATTGCTGAAAATGTTTCTGTCTGTTTTTTTTTTTCCTCTATTTTTTTGCTCTCTGCCTTATCAGTTCTGTTGATATAGAAGAAAGTCACCAAGATTCCATAACATGGTTTTAGACAGAAAGCAGATCAACAATCAAACCATTGAAGTGTAAGATGAAACATACACAGACATGTTTGCTTCTAAAAAAGACAATAATATCTTTAGCTAAATTTTTTTTTGTTTTTTTTTGTTTTACTTGGCAGGTACATTTTTTATTCACAACTTCACTTGGCATCCTGAAGGGGATTCAATTCTGTTGATTGGCAAAGAGCAGATGTGCGTCTGCTTCCTGTCACCGACTGAAGCTAACGTGACAGCAGCTCACAACACCAGTACCATCAACACCACCGACGACTCTCGGCCCTACGGCAACGTCAGCAACATCACCAACAACAGCAACAACAAAAATGTCAGCAACAGTAAAGTCAACGGCTTCTACAGACCAGCAGCTGACGAGGAGGAAAATGTCAAAAGTCAAGGAGAAGCTAGTTAACCGCCTCATGACCGATATGACAACAGCTGTTTAGCATTTTTTCTGATACAGTTAAAATGCTAAGATACTATTTTGCTGAAACTAGCATTCATTATGCCTCTTGAGCTGCCAAAGCCCTGTGACCAGTGCTGCTTATTTTATGTTCTCTTTGTTACAGTACTGATCAGTCAAATTACTTGTCTTTGCCGGTATAGAAAGAATAATATAAGCATTGTACAGATTGAAAAAATAGCTTTGCCTCTTTCAGTTTAAAACATGAGTAAGAAATTTTGAAAATTTCATCAACTCATCGCTTCAGTTCACAATTGTTCTATCTCCTCTTTTTGTTTTTTCGAGAAACTGTGGCTTTGAAGTTTTAATTGTATACGTAATGTAGAGGATCCAAAATGATCCACACTAACGTGTTGCTCGTACGGTCCAGGCACATTCTCAACTGGAGTTTGAAATCTAGTATACGTTAGGGCTGATGTTTTAGAAAGCAGAGATAAAACATTTGTGAACTGATATGATGATTTATTTTTTTTCTTATAAGATAAGTTTTCATAATTTTTGGCCCACGTGTTTCAAATAACAGGAGTCAAAGTGACTTTTTCCTGCTTTGCAATGTTTGTATTATACCTTTTGTACTTGGCAAGGCAGTAACTTGGATGGGTGATAATGTGGCTCATTATAGGAGACTGATTGCATAGGCAACATTGTACATTTGTGTCACAAAGGGTTAATACCAAATGTCAGTGACAGATCTGTTGTCTTGTATACTCTGCCTAGTAAATTCTAGATGACTGACATTAGAGATAACTATGTTCACAACTACAGAGCCCAATGATGAGTAATATGCAGATGGATGATATTCATGACTTAGTTAAAGGTTACAGAAACCAGTGATGACTAAGGTCTAGATAGTTGGTGTCTCAGGTCTGGATGACTCATCTAGAGCCACGGTCAGTGCTACATTGGGGATCTTTGTGATGTGTAAGCTCTAGAATACTAGTGTCTTTAATTTATATATTCTGGAATGCTGACATCAATGATGTGTCATATGCCACCTAGCATTTTCTGATTTTCTCTTATCAAAGGAGCCAGTCTCATTCTAGATCTAAGTTATCTGTTCCGAGTAACTTCATAGTAAGGGTATTGTGTGACAGATATTTGTGTAGAACTGGTGTGTCAGGCTTAAGTAGCCTGGAGACAGGTTGCATCATTAGACAGGTATTACACTGAATGAGAAATGGCTGTCTTTAAAAGATTTGTGAATAACCAAAGCATACAAAAAAAAGATCCATAAGGTATGACCATTTGAGTATGTAAGGATATTTTTCGCTGCAAGTTATCAAGTGTCAAATTGTAGGTTCAAAGGAGTGAGTTCATAAAATGATCATTTACACATGACCATTGTAGAAAGTATTTTCCTGTGCCAGTGACCAAGTTCAAAGCAGTAGAGTTTTGCAAGTGGCCTTACTAAGACTCAGTGAGAACTGTACTTCACTGCATTCTGCGACTAAATACATTCTGAGTCTTCATATTCATTTTTAAAAATTTTTTTTTTATCTCACTTTCCATGAAACAAATCTGGGACCATAATATGCACACCATTAAAAACTTCAAGCATTTTTTTTTTTTTTTTGGTCATGTTTTTTTTTATTTAGCAACACTGGGTGAAACCTCAACATTTTAAAACAGTTGAAAAAAAAAAAAAAAGCAAGATTCATATTCCTGATGTGTTTTTCAATAACATAATATGTCAGATCTGTCAAACCACTGCTATTGTTGTTGTTTTTCTTTTTTATCTTTTTTTTTAAATTACCATCTCTAGGTGCTAGTTTATTTTTTTGTGTTGATGTTTTACACTGAAGAGAAGGTGGATGTCTGACGCAAGTGATAATGAAAGTTTTGGTTCATGTCCAACTCTGAGAAAATCCAGCTAGTTGAGGTATTTCAAATGATCCAGGTATTTATCAGCATGTGGATGATATTACTTTCTGTTTATATACAGTGGAAACCTGATAAAACAGGATTGCTGGGACCAAAGAAAAGTCCTGTTATAAGTGGATCCTATTATACCTGACATACAATGAATTAGAGGAATAAAACATTGCTAGTCTGTTGCTTGATTATAGGAGACATTTTTTTTTTTCATTGATAGTCTCCCTTTATAGAATTCTTTTACTTTCGCATAACTTAGATTCAGTAAAAATAGTAGTCATGACGATAGCAATATATTAACACGATACATTTTATATATTATTACAAGTCATAGTATGTTCATGTACTAGTTATAACTTGTACTAGCAAAAGTCAAGAAGTCTTTCAGAGCAACTCTAACCACGTGGATATCTAACACACACAGCACTTCACTGGCCTCGCGTCCAACTGTCCCTCGTCGCTGTCCCCAACACAGTGCCGAGAATCAAGCCTAAGCCGAAGCGCACTGAAAGATCATGGGTATCATATTACCTCACCCACCGTTCCCCTTCCCCTGGAGTTCTATTGTACCAGTCCTTTTGCGCTTGATCTCTTGTGTGCATTGGTATTGGACGGGGATGAAAGGCAATGATCACTATGGTGATGTGGGGAAAAGGAAAGTGATCAATATGATGAAATATGCGACGGGAATAAATCTTGTAAAATCCAGCAGTTTAAACCTATTGTGATATTAACTCCGCAAAATGTGTAGGCCTACAAAAGCGGCTGCACTTGTTGGTATCCATCACTGTCCTAGTGGTCAGTGTACGGCAAGATCCATGTCTGTCTTACCTAACGTTAGGAGCTACATGTGCGAGTCCTTTCTTTATCCACGTGGACCCACCATCTCAGCCTGTTTTGTTTACCATGTCATGAATTATGGATGAGCAGCCCACTTTCTTACCGATTCCTCAAGCCAGATGGCTGATCTCAACACCCATTACCCACCCCCTCCCCACCTTAGGGCCTGCCCAGTGAACAAAGCAGATGAAATAATAGTGGTCTAGCGATCATGTCTGTAGTGTACTTGACCAAATTATGCGCCTCGGGCAGTTTTGAAGTACCGCAAGGCGTACAGGTGGGCTATATTGTGTGCGCTTAACGGTACAAATATCCTGTTATAAGGGAATCGACTTTCACAGACTACTGCTATATGAGATAATGTACTATTGCCAAAGAAGGAGTGGACATGGGGATTGGCGATGCTCCTGTTATAAGCGATTTTCTGTTATAAGCGGTCCTGTTATAAATGGTTCTGACTGTAGATATTGTAGATCTGTTCTTGTTCATTTTCTTATTGCTATTGTTCAACAGAAAGAAATAGATCATACATATTATCATTCAATTGCCTTGTTGTTAACATACATACAGTGTCCCCCTGCAGGGACCTGGGGTATATAAGTTGGTTCTTTGCTCCCACCTGCAGGCAATGAAAACCCACAATCAGTGGGATGTCTTGCGTTAAATGCCATCCTCGACATTCTAGGGATGACATCTCTTCTCTCTTTCCTTACTCCTGTCTTCCATCCCCGCCTTTTCTTGACGTGTAAACATATCTCGTATTGTGTTGGGCAGAATATAGCCATGATTGTGCTAATTTGCCCCTAAACCCCAACACAAACAAACAAATGTACAGTGCATTTGTGAGAAAATTTGTAATGGTTCAGTTGTCTGAACATTGGAAACAAATCCTTAGAGAGATTTTGCAAGATTGACCTTTAGGTCAGGTTCAACTGATCACATGTGTAAGTAGTATTGATTTCAAATAGTTCCTGCATTGACATGAAACAACCACTGTGATATGCCTTTGCTTTGGCTAGTCTGTCTGTGTGTCCCTGACTTTTCTGTGCACTTGATGTTTACATTTTATGAAGGACCTTTTTTTTTTCGTGCAGTTTGATATGAATTAGTGAATTAGATGGTGGTCGTTAATAATGATTTGTCATTAATATTTCAAGCTTTACAGCTTGTTTTGTTTTGTTGTTCCTACAGCCAAAGATGTCCCTGGTGTAGATGTGTACATGTGCTTGTATATGAAATCAGGCATAATAAAATCAGGCACTGGTCACTATCTAGACATGTTGACTAGCTGGTATCTCACACTAAGGTTTATTCGTCTCTCTTTCTGTCAGTGAAAAATCTTGTAGTCTTGCCTTGAGTAGAAGTTGAGACATAAGCAATTAAAGATAATGGAGGTCACCTGCTGCTCCAGTTGAATTTAGTGAGAAAATGAGCACTCAGTTTTGTTGTTGCCTATTAATTCCCAGTTAGGTTGGGTCACCAAATTACAACATTTGGACTTTTACTCAATATTTTCAGCAAATTTTAGTATGAAATACATTTTTGAATGGATATGAAAGGTTCTTGTGCAAAAACACAATTTCCCTTAAAAATGCACTCGCTGTTGAAAAAAAACTTGAGTCCTCCAATCATCTCAAATTCACAAGTGCCTGATTTTATCTTGTTATGTCTTATATTGATTACTTACTGTAGGAGTGATTGGTTTTTTTTGTTTTTTTTTTTTGCTTTTGCTTTGTGCAAGAGACACCCTACAGGATAATGAGCCATTTTTTTTTCATACAACAGAGTTACTTCCCTTCACCAAGTACAAGCGGTACAAGCAAGCATTATAACGAAAGAACAAGTCACCATAGTTCCTGTAGTTAGAAACGCTAGAAGAGGACCCATGGCCTCCGGGAGGGTTTTTTTAAATTCAGCCCTGCTACTTTAAGTGTGTAGCAAACATGCACACTTCAGTGTTAATGTTTTGGCTGATTAAACTGAATGTTTCACAAAGAAAATGTGTTTTGAACGCGTAATACTATCAAGCTTAAAATCCGGATCTAGCAGCCTCACAAGTTTATTATTCAAGTGTGATTGCATTTTTAGAATATCATCAAAAATAATGTTTTTTGCAGGTTTTTGTACATAGAAACAGATCTATATGCAACAATGTTGTGTGCCAAATTTCAGATGGATCCATTCTGCAGATTTTGAGCCCATAAGCCTATTGTGGGTTTTCTTGCAGATTTATAATATATGTGAAGCAAAAATTTTTTCAGGAAAACTTATCCCAAGAAAAAAATTATTTTTATCACATTTTTCTGTATGTGGTCATCCAAATACATATAACAAGAGAGAAAGGGATTATTTTCCTTCTTTGCAATGCTTGTCTTATACGACTGATACTTGGCTAAGGGAATTTTTTTGGCTAACAATTAAAGTGGCTCATTCATCATTCTGTACATACCGCAGTATTTATTGCTCACCTAATAAATTCCCATTATTTTCTCATACGTTTCTTGTGTGTCTGATTTTGTAATGTCTTTACATGATACTGGTACATGTATTTGAGATGCGACACGATGAAATCAGCTCTCATCAAATTTTGAGCATATGGAGTTACTGGTATCACCGTGAAGATTATTTCCTCTCTGTGTGTGAAAAAATGATTGTTCTACTTAAAGTAGAAGTTGAGATATTGGCAATTAAAGACAATGGGTGTAACCTGTTGCTGCAGCTGAATTTATAGAGAAAATGGCCAATCACTTTTATAAATCCTTATTAACCCTTGAGAGACCATAACACTAAATTACAATTTTTGAGCTTTCACTCAATCTATTTCAAGAAACCGAACTGTGAACTGCATTTTTAGTTTGATATTGAGGGGTTTGGTGAAGAAAAAAAATTACTTTAAAAACTCCTTCAGTTTTGAAAACACACGATTTCTCCCGTGGGTTCAGTGTGAAGAATGCCTGATTTCATCGTGTCACATCCCATTTGTAGTTCATACTTCCCACTGTACTTTTGGCCACAAGAAACAAACTTAACTAACAGTATAGTCAGGATGGCTTCCTGTTTGTTTTAATTTCAAGAAAACATTAACAAACATTCACTTTGCCAACATAAATGCATAATCGTGTAATGTGCAAATTCTCAATCAATTGTAACATGAATCAAATCTTGAATTACTCATTGAAAATAGAACACATGTATAAGGCAATAAGGTCAGGATAGTTCCATACTAGGATAGGTCATTTTTGGTTGAGGCTTTGAGCTGGTCATAATCACCACTACACAAGTAGCCTAACTTGACAGTCTTTGTGTTGTTTGATTTAGCACATGCACTGTACTTGTTTGTAGTGGGCCTCTGTCGGTCTGAGCGTCCACCACAGAGAAATGCTCCCCTATGGTAATGTCATGGCAGTGTGTCGAGGAGAGTGGTCATGTGTGGCTGGTAAGACCCCCTTTGTTGACACACCATATACAAGGCTGTTTCATTGAGTCACATAGGCTATAATTTAATAAATTATTATAAACAGGAGATTGTTATTTTCAACATCTGCAGTACTGATCTCTCTCTGTCTCTGTCTTCTTCTAGTCTCTCTCTCTCTCTCTCTCTCTCACACACACACACACACACACGCATACACACACATGCAAACCCTTTGCTTTTCTCTTTTTGTCTTGCTTTATTTCTCTCCCTCTGTCTTTCTCTCTCACTCTCTCTTTCTGTGAATCAGTTTCATCATTCATTCTGCCCATTCTTAATTCAACCGATCTTTTCTCTTGTTCAGTCTCTCTCACTCTCTCCTTCTCTGCGTCCTACATACACATACACACACACACACCACACACTTCGTTTCTTTTTTTTTTTTTTTTGTAACATTCTTTCTATTCAGTCCTTCTCTCTGCCGGTCTCCCTCTCTATTTCTATTTTCATCTTTCATCCTTCCACATTTTTTTACCCAAGCTTCTTCTGGCTGTCTGTGTCTATGTGTCTGTCTGTCCATCTCTCTCTCTCTCTCTCTCTCTCAGTATTGTCGCTGTCGGCATCCGTTCGTCTCGAGAGACGATGGTGTACCGCTAAGATTGGGGACGGCATCGCCTAGAGTGGCTGCGGAACCCCACCCCAGAGTGTGTCCTCTTGTATTGTACATGTTATGTATATGAAGTTACAGACCAGCTCACAACGATGTGAAAGACACACTAGGGTCCCTATCTAGTAATATAACAAATAGTACGTAGCTACCACAAAACTACAGGAAAAACTATAACTGACTCAACTCGGAGTAGCCAGAGCGAAGGAAACGCTCGGGGAGTGGATCTGGCTCTGCGGCGGGGTATGTTTGCTGCTCTTACTAGTCTTACTTATACTGCCCGCTGCTGGTTGACCTTTGTCGATACTGTCCACCAGTGAGGAGACTGTCCAGCGGTGGCCCAAGTAAGCACCGGTCGCCGATGTCTTCTCGCGGACAGTCTGTTGTCTGGCTATTGCAATTCTGGCAATGAAATTGGTAACATAATAGACTCAGACAGACAGGTGAATGGGTAACCCGACAGACAAATGTGAAACGAGTGGATGAACAGACAGGCAGGCAGATAGAGGGATGGTCATGTAGGCAGACGGATAAACAGACACCAGGCTGGCGGATGAAAAGACAGACAGGCGGACAGACTTGCAATCTGCAGGCGGCAAGAAGAGCTGGCGGGTGGGAGGGTAGCCGACAGATTGGCCGACAGTCAGACTTGCAAGAGCTAGCGGATGAGAAACAGACAGACAGGCATACAAACTGACTGACAGGCAGACAGACAGTTGGCCGAGCTGCAGGATGGGAGAGAAGCCAGTCACAGAGAGACAGACGGACAGACAGACACACAGCCGGGCAAGCAGGAAATTAACTCAACAGTCATTGCAGGGAACGCAGGCAGTGAGGGGCTAGACAGGGAAACAGATTGCTAAATACCCACAAACAAAAGGGTAAGTAACGACAGGCAGAATACAGCGATATGTTATATACACGGCACACGTGTAATTTCGACTTACTTGCTGATGACAATGAGCAAAATCACCACTAGACAGTAGTAGATTGTGGGCACCAGAATACTTTCCACAATGTATCGGATCTCTCCTGTGAAAAAAAAAAAAAAGCCACATAATATGTACAATAGTAGGCCTAGAGTCTTGATTAAGCCCATCGCCTTGAAATTTCGTGTCTATTTTTAGAAGAGGGGCAAATGTCGAGCTGCACCCGCTTGCGCTCTATGATGGCGAATAGCAAAAAGTTAGTT